>JANTPZ010092473.1:0-13398 GCA_025593235.1 Vachellia pachyceras
GGGAAATTTATTGGGAGGTCCCAAATAAGGAACTTATTTAATGAATAGTCCCAATTTTGAAAATATTTATCAAAAGGTCCCATTAACAACATGAGGTGTTGTCAATACATCGCATGATGTTGTTAATGCATAGGACCTCATATTGTTAATGGGACCTTTTGATAAATATTTTCAAAATTCGGACCATTCATTAAATAAATTCCCTATTTTAGATCTCCCAATAAATTTCCCTAAAAAATATAGTTCTGTAGTGAAATAGAGAGGAGATTTTATATTGAGCCCGTTAGACTGAGCTTCTAGGGAGTTTAAATGTACATTATTTAATGTTTTTCTGTAAAATGAGATAATTTCCTTTATATATTTACTTCAACTTATATAAAAGTATTTCTCAACCGCTTCTAAGGAGTTTAAATGTACATTATCTAATGTTTTTTTGTAAAACGAGATAATTTCTTTTATATATTTACTTTAACTTATATAAAAGTATATCTTAACCGTGTTTTTGAATTTGCTCTATAAATATTGTATTGGTACTGGTATGACACGACCACTGAGTATTCATTAATGTAAACTGGTTGGTACCAAATCGTACCCACGTTCTATAATGTCGTCATATGGGACCAAGCTAAGAACAAGGAACACAATTGCTTATCTGTGAATCAATCATTCATTCTTATCCCCTACCTGTCTTCCCCAAAATAAAATTGATAATTTAGTGTTTATTTGGGAACTCTGTTCCCAAAAACAAAACACATAAGTCGAGATAAAACTATCTTAAAATTTGTAAAAATTATCTCAAAATCCATAAAAACCATCTTAAAATCCGTAAAATCATCTAGAAATCCGTAAACTCATTTCCTCCAACGGAATTTCCAAACAAACACTTAATGTCAAGTGTGTAAATACATATAATATATATATATATGGATGTATGTATATCTGCGTGTGCATGTATGACAACTCGATATATCTCTAAATGTTAAAAGGAATAATTCTCAATTCTTATTTTAAAAGAGCCACTGCTATTAGCCACACAAGTTTTTTTTATTTAAATGGTCAAACATGAATTGCATAAGGTTGTAACGGAGGGATTGAAGTTATAACCTTCCATTTGAGAAACATCATACCATTAGGTTACAGTGCGCGGGAGTAACAGTAAACAAGTACTAATGTGACAATTTCCTCTTGGGTAAAAAAATAGAAATCCAGTTTAGTGAAAACCATATGAAGCCTCATGATTTAAAAAAATAATTGATATCAACATTTATATATACATATATATGAGACATGTTATATCTATATTTACATCAAATATTCTATACATGATACAAAATTTACAAGAAGTATCAAAATCAAGCATCGACCCGTTTAATTCCCTAAACTCGCAGGAGTATCTAAATCTTGGGTTTTGAACGGGTCTTATTTTTGGGCTTTTGTAGTTTGTGGGCCTTAATATAATAATGGCTCAAATTCTAGTTTGTTCGGAACGATACAGTTAGCTTTTTCATGTCTTCTAGTTCTCCTTGGTTCCTTTTAGCTCATGCTCATCATTCCCCGATTAATTGAACACAGTACATCATCTTGTCCTAAATACAAGAATTAAATAATTAATTTATACAAATTAAAAGATAGCTAAGTTGGTTAGTAGTTAAAAAATGTAAGTCCTCGCCAAAAAATAATAAGAAAATGTCAGTCAGCTCAGCTAAAATATAATTTTTTTAATCATTTAAAGTTGAAATTATTTATTGATGAAAATATTTAGGAGGTAGAATGAACTGGGGTGTTACAAGTTAAGATCAAATTAAAAGACCCTCCCACCATCTCTCTCACACACACGCATACATACATATATATACAGAGAGAAAGAGTACAATGTTGTGGCAAACCAAGACAATGGGCTTGTTTGTGACAGCGTTTGAAAAAGCTAAATGTACATTCCAAAGTAAGGGAGAAATGTTGCTCCAAAGTAAGCAATCACGTGCATGACACAAACCTTTGACAATAACATAAAAAGCCGTTGATTATATCTTGATCCGTGGGTGAAAATTTCTTTGTTGCCGTCAACCTTGAATTGGATCACCCTCTCAAATCACACCATCTTCACACACACACGTGCTATATTCACGAGCGCACAGAGATTACCTCATTTTGTATAAAAATATTATTAAATATGTATTTGACTTTTTCAAACGTTGTCACACACAAGCTCATTGTCTTAGTTGGCCACAACATTGTACTCTCATGAATTGGACAATTACATTCTCATAATGACACCTGTGTTTGTGTGTTGTGTGTGAACCAAAATGATACGACGGTGCTTCAATTCCACACAACAAATTACTTGTTCCATGGTTTGCCGCCTCAGGAAGAGAAAGATTCGATCAGCAGTGTGGATAGTCTTTTTGAAAGGATACATTCACAACCTAATAAATTAGGACCACACACACACACACATTCAAGGCTAGCTAGGCTTCATCATTACATAAAAGGATTATATTTGACTAAGCCGACATTAAACCAACCGGTGATCATCAATTTAATTAATTAAATAATTAAAGAGTTATATACACACACACCTTAGATGTGTGTGTTTGTGTGTGTCATAGTCATGGACCCTCATTTGATATTACTGATGAACCTAACACTTACTGTTTCCCTTCAAGCATCAACAGTACTGTTTGGCAATTTCAAAATATTCATCTTTATTTGGCTTACGAAGCTATCAATACTCAAACATTAATTTATGTGTGTGTGGGCACGCGCTCACTACCAGAATAATGTCATTTAGTGACAGAAAAATCTATGGCTAAATAGTTATTTTCTATCCAAAAACTTTCATTTAGCGACAAAAAATAGTAAAGATTATCGTTTTCACGACGAAAAATAACCATTTGGTAACGGATTTTTCTGGTAAATCGCATTTTTATGATAGTGGCTCTATTAGATGGTTAGCGTGTGTGTGGCCATAGTAAGAGAAAGCAAATCAACCTTCAAACTAACCAGCTGGCAAAAACCAGGAGAAAGCATTTAAATATATAAATGTCAACAATATAATGGTGGTACCCATTGTGTCTGTTAGAGAAGTATTTTTACACAAGGTAAATATATGAAGGTGATTATCTCATTTTGGAGAAAAACACTGTTGAACGTACTTTTGGGGAGTAAATAAGATTTTCCAAACAAATACATTGTGTCAATCTGAATATTTTATCACTATTATTTCTTGCCTATCCTCAAAAATAGCTTCGCACCAGTGTTGAAAATTTTCAATAAATTATAAGATATGTATTTATTTATATTTTGTTATTTTGCCATGCTCGCACGGCAGTAGGAATTCATGAACCCACCATATAGAGAGGGTTGGACAAACAACTTCATACTTAAAACAAAATTTAATGAAGTGTTAAGTGTCATAGTCAAATGAAACAGTGTGAGAAGATATGATTTAATGAAGTGCCAAGTGTCAGTGGAACGAAAAAATTCTGAGAAGATGTGGATTAGATATTATTCGTTTTAGTTTTGGAGAGATTTCAATTCAGAGTTTGGACTTGGGACGATTGCATTTTCATTTGCTCGTTGGTTTGGAGAAGTTGATGTCTTGCTGTGCTGAGCTGAGCTGACTCTTTATTAATGAGCCTAAAGAATACGCGTCTTCTCTTTATTTCTAACCGTAGCCACCAGTTCTCATTCCTACTGTGTTTCTGATATTTAAGGCTCACACAAGAACACGTTTAATTAGCTACGAATTTAAGCAACAACAAGAATGACAATTAATTAAAACCTTAAGTCTTAATTAGTCAAAACAGCCAACGATCGAGTCGTCCATCTCAACAACCTGTCTCATATAGAGATATGGTGCTTATTTGGAAAAGCTTATTTACTCCCCAAAAGCATGTTCAACAGTGTTTTTCCGTAAAATGAGATAATATCTTCACATATTTATCTCTACTTGCATAAAAGTACTTCTCTACCGCGTTTCCAAACAGATATATGATGTTTTAAACATTGTGTGAGGCAATTTAAATACTTGCACACACAAACTAAGAAACAACAATATATATATATATATATAACATAGTCTATGAGATGCCTAATTTATACTTGTATTTAAGATATAGAAAATGGCCGGGGTACTATATATATACATAGGTACTGATCAATTATATGTGAATAATAATATATATGTTGTTGAAGAAAGCATCTTAATGTTGAAGCCATTGAATTGAGTAATGTGAAACACAACAAGAAATGAAGTGATGGAAGAACTGTTATAGGCTGTTGTTATGTTACTCATAGAGGGAGGGGATAAGGAAGTAAAGCTGTCGGTTGTTGGAATTTTTGCATACAAAGCGTAAGAATTAGGGACACAAACAGTTATATAAGAAACATAATTTCTATATATATATATATTAATATTATTTTAGTTGCTAATTCCTAATTCGTGATTCGCGACCACCACCAGAGCATAATAATTGTAATAATATGCATGGATGCATAATGAAGAGATCTCATGGGATTTTTTTTTCAGAGCTTGGGACGAGATATGAAATCTGAAGATATATATATATATATATATGCAATAATTGTGAATCGTGCAAAGATAAAAAAGAAGGAAATTGTCAACACAAGATCATGATTGGGGTGTGTGGGGAATGATGAGGGCTGATTAATTAATCCTGTAGGTTAGGGCATTTGGTGCAACTAGATTGATCTCACATGCCTCTGGTTCTTATTAACAGCTACCTTTTAATGTGCCTTCTTCTTCAATCAATAATGGGCTTGTTTGTAATAACGTTGGTAAGAGCTAAACGCATATTTAATAGTATTTTTTGTAAAATGATATAATCCCCTTCACGTATTTATCTTGATTTATGTAAAAGTACTTATCTACCGCATTCTCAGACGAACTCAGGTTAGTAAACAGACACACACTTAAACATGCGTACACTCACTTGTAGCCTCATATCTAGAGAACAAAGTACACCCTCCCTCCCCCACAGAGAGAGGGGAGGGGGGAGTAACTTACAGTACATTAATGAATTGTAAACGAAATCCAATAATGCTGATCATTGTGTTGTACTCTGTTGTGATGAGGATGATTTGATGCAGAAAATCACGGGAGAAGACAATGCTTGAGTGTAGCTTTTGAACTGATAGATTCTTCACATTCATATGCAACCAAATGACAAAGATAATTCTGATGTTAATTGTTAAATTTGCATGCATAGATATGTGTATGTATACATTCTTTTTTATGATTTTATCTAAAAAATCATTTGAGATGGTTTGAATAGTTATAGAGAAGACTATTGGATTCACCAATGATGAGAATAGATCTACCAGATCAAGTAGTAAGATATTTTGATTAATTATCTATCCAAATATTTACTTGTTAATTAATATAACACACTAGCATCGTATAATCCATAAAACTGGTGTTTTCTAATGTGAGAAGATTTGTATCTTCCTTCTAAAAGATGTACTACATGTACTCACTCTTATAAATAAATACTCAGGACTTGAATATTATTGTAGTTTTCAATCTTAACTTGATGAAATTTTTGTACGAATAATTAAGCAAATCAAGTTTGAACATAACAATCAACCAAAAAAATTTGAACATAACATTATGAATTTTTTTAAAAAAATCGGCCTTTAGTTATATAAGTTCCGTTGGGAGAAAGGAGTTTACAGATTTCTAGATGGTTTTGTGAATTTCAAGATCATTTGTATGGATTTCAAAATGGTTTTTACGGATTTTGAGATGGTTTTATCTCAATTTGCGTGCACCGTAGGAGGAACGATGTTCCCAAACATTGTGTTGTTTATATTCTTAAAATTACTCTTTTGGTGTTGTTTGACTTCAATTTCCTTGCCAAGCAAATCAATACATTAGGTTTTGACTAAGAATGATAACTTTTTTGACTTTGAACAACACAAAAACTCTTATTATATATACAGAGAGAGTAAATATAGATTGAACCATTACTCAAGCAAGGATAAATCCCCTTGAGATATATAATCGTAGCATGCTGTTCTTCTAGAGGGGGCAAAAGATGAAGTTGAAATTAATCTACTAATTTTTTGTCGACGGTCATTTAAAGTTGAAACAAAGTTTAAAGAGAGGGAGGGAGAGAGACAGATAAAAAGGTACAGAATATGCTTCTAGTTCAAAAGCAAAAAGAACTGTAAATGTTGTTGTTGGTTCAAAGAATCAAGCTGGGGATTTAGATAAAGCAGATATGTAGAAAGAAAAGAAAGTTGTAATGATTCTAGTCGGTGGTAAAATGTTTGACAATAAGCAACACTTTCTTCCTTAGTAACTGGTAACATTGAATCTGAAGAATCTATGAGAGAGATATATATATATATAGCTTTTAGATTTGTGTATATATTAATTAATTGGACTCCTCCAAAAGGGACTAAAACCTCCATTTCCACTTACATTGCCTTTGAAATCAACGACACGCCTAATTCACAAGCATAGCCAGAAGTTAGAGATAATTGAAAAGCACGTGGGTATCTTCTAGAAGAAATTCTTAGTTAACTGGCATTCACAGTTTTCAATCAATTACCATTTTTCAATTTCTCCTCTAGTTACCGATGATACAATGATATATTGGATATTTATCGACGCAGAGAAGAGAGATTATACATGTTTAAACAGTGTAAAGTTAAATTTCTTTTCAATTCAATTGAAGACAAATTTAATAAGTTGACCATTCTTCTTAAATTGACTATGTTAAGATAGTTGTACATGACTTATATTTTAAACCGAAAAGACTATTAACAAAAATATAATAACAATAAGTTTTATCTCATTAGGTGACATCAGCTATAGCTTGTTTGGATAGTCTGTTGGGAGAATGGACACAGATTCTGAGGTAAATATGTAAAAAGAATTTTGTCTCGGTAAGTGCAGGAATGGCTTTTGGAGAGGCAAACGGCCTCCCCAAACAAGCCTTATGAGTTGCACGATGCCATACGATCTATACTTTATTTATAACCAAACTTTTAGATAAATTGTTAACCAAGAGATTCCGATAATAACTTTATCGAATGTTTTCTTTAGTCTTTCTCTATGTTTTTTAGATAGCTCCACACTTATTGATCAAATACCCCCTTAATAGTTACTAGCGAACGCATCCTATGACCTTCTTTGCATGTGTACAAATTACAATTTTCTAACATTTTTTATTCTATGTACACTGCGAACAAATATACTACCAATATTAAGTAATAATATATTGGACTTGTTTGAAAAAGCTTATTTACTCTCCACAAGTACATTCAACAGTGTTTTTCTACAAAACGAGATAATCTTTTTCACATATTTACCCCGATTTACATAAAAGTACTTCTTTACTGCGTTCCTAAGCGAATCTATTCACAATGACTCTCTTGCCTGAGATGAAAAGGAATATATACTATTGGCGGAGATGAAAAGGAATACATATATATATATATGAGCTTGGGGAATGGGAAATATACATGAGGGAGGTGCTTTTTTGGTACAAAAAAAAGCACATACTGGTTCTGCCACATCAATAATAATTTCAAAAGGAATAAGAAACAAACAACACAACTCCATAGGATATTACGTACTGTGGATTTTTGCTAGCTGCTGGGTGTAGTAACTTTAATGGACAAGGTGCGTGCTTTAATGGGAAACGTGGGGATGCATGGCTTCTCTCACTTGAGTGATTTTGGATCTATGTCCAAAGTCTCTGTGGTCACATACATGCGGGGGGAAAAGCATTTTTTTTCTTCCAATCCAATCCTATTATTACTATTATTTCCACAAGGTCCACCTAATTAATTAATTAAAGGCCCCTCACCCAAAAGAGGGAGATTTACGGTAAGATACTAAGGAAGGAAATTATTTATGAAAAGGTACTCAAGAGGTTGTCAATGACAAGTCGAGGAGTATCATTAACAAGTGGAATAGCTGCAATTGACAACTTTTTTAGGACATTACAATAAATCTCAAAAAGGCATTACAATAAATTTTTAGGTACTCAAGAGGTTGAAATTTTTTTCATAAATAACTTTTTTAGGACATTACAATAAATCTCAAAAATAACAACCATATATGCAGTTAGTTTTGAAGGCCCTACTGTTTGCAACTTACTGAAGTGACGTCGTCCTGACTAATTATTAAAGGCATTAACTGCAATATATGTCCTAGATCTATCTCCAAACCCCACCCCTTCCTACTTCATCAATAAATTATTCCCAATTTAATCATATTATTAGCTTCATCAAGCTAAGGTCTTTCTAAGGTCTGTAGTTAATTACTTAATCCCTACGTATGTGATATTAAGTATTAGTACTATCTGTCAGTAATGAAAACTAGTCATCCGTTGAAATACAGGTACAGGGTGAGTTTGGGAATTTCGTTGGAAGAAATGAGTTTACAAATTTTGAGGTATTTTACGGATTTCAAGATAGTTTTTCAGATTTCGAGATAATTTTTATGGATTTTAAAATGGTTTTTACAGATTTCAAAATGGTTTTGTCTTGACTTACGTGTTCTATTGGGGAAACGGTATTCCCAAACAAGCGCTCAATCGTGAAAAAAGAAATAAAGGATTTACCTTGATCTTAAATATATAGAAATTATATATATATCGTGCCCTAAATTTATGATTTTCTTTCAAAGTATACTCATTGATTCCACGAATTAAAATGTTTCCATCAATGGATAATCTAAATACACATGATTATAAAAAGAGTATTTTAAAGAAATCAATACACACTTGTTACAAAAAAAATAAGCTTAACTAATTTTCTAATATCCATTTATCTAACTTAAATAAGCAGTGAGTATTTTTTTCTTTTTAAGATAGTAGTTATTCAAATGGCGTCCGACTCTTTTCATAGAGTTGACCATTTATAAATTAATACGTACAAAGCGATGGAGCTGCTACCTACCAAATTCTGTTTGAAGAAGTGAGCCAAGCCATTCGTATTGGTTACGCTAGGTATATGTATTTAACTTTGATTAGTTTATATAGAAAGTGAATATATAGACGGAAAATATAAATAAGTTCAGAGAGTGAGTGACAAGTAGCTAATTAGGCATACATGTATAATTAGTAAAGCAATTGTGAACAGCCAAAACAAACCAAACATGATCTGAGTATAAAAGCAATTGTAATCTCTTGCTCACATGCACAATCACAGACTTGTGTCTCAAACGTCGTGGATATATCAGATTTGGTATATATCAGCATGCTTATATATATAAGATGCCTCTGTTGCCACAATGTTGAAAAAAAAATGATGAACGAGTAATTATCAGAAAAATATCATTTAGCGACAGAAAAATTTATTACTAAATGGCTATTTTCCATCAGAAAATTTTCATTTAGCAACGGAAAATATTAGCGACCATCGTTTTAGCGACGAAAAATAGCCATTTAGTGACAGAAATCTATCGCTAAATAGTATTTTTCTTGCAGTGAGTGTGCAAAAACATAATTTACACACATCACATATAGAGCTTGAACGTGGTCTTATGTCCTTTGGGTTTTGTTTTGTTTAAACGGTTTTCAATCCGAAACCAAATTCGTACTTAATATTCGGTTACTCATACAAAAATATTTCTAATCATGTTTTATTTAATGGAAAATTATTTAGCAATATTAATTATAGACAAAAGTACCAGAGGATAAAGTTGGAGTAGCAAAGTTAAGATGCTAAGATAAATGTTCAGTCATACAAAAAAAAAAATATAAGATTCAAAATGATCATATCAAATAGAGAGTAGGTTTGCGACTATTAAAGAGAAAATAATAAAAAATATTTGAGATGCTTTGTACATATATAAACTACAAAGAAGGTTGTTGAAAACATCAATTTGAAGAAGAGAAGATCCAATAGTACGGAGTTCTATGGAAATGAGTACATAGAACTATGAATAAATTGATACATTTTGATTAACAATCTATTTAAAATTTTGGTTATAATTAATAGAGTGCAATGATGTATGTAATGTGGATTTATGATCTAATGTGATAATATGCTGAGCTAGCTATTCTTCTTCTCTGACAAACTAAACGTGTGTGCTTCTATTTATTAAGTTTGAAGCATGATATTTAGGTCCCGTTTGGTAGCATGGAAGTAGGGAGTTGGAACTGGAACCGAGGATGGAACTGGAACTATGGCATGTTTGGTAAGATGCATCTCATTTCCATGGAACTGATACTTCCATCAGATTTGAGAAATGGCGGCCCCTAGGAACTCAGTTCCACTTCCATGAAACCCATGCCTTGACCATTTTACCCTTGCCTTACCATTGCCTCCACAGCTCTGCCGCCTTCACAACCCACGACGCTGCCTCCACGATGCTGTCGTCTCCACGTAAGCATGGAAAAAGGCCAGGCGGCCTGTTAGGGGCCTGTGCCTGGGCCTGCAAAAGCCTGGAACAGGCCAGGCTTTTACAGGCCCAGGCCAGAAAAATGGCCTGTTGTGTAAAACAGGCCAGGCCCAGGCCTGCCAAAAGGCCTGTTTGCCTAGCAGGCCGGCCTGGTAATTTTTTTTATTACATTATATGGGGTGGGGAGTGGACTTGGCCCACTTGGGGTTGGGGGTGTTTTTGTCGAGGGAGGGGGAGGGAACCGTGCGTGTGGTCTGCGGAAGGAATTAGGTTAGGAGGAGGTGCTCGTGTGTCCGCTCGCTGCTTCGAGATCGAGAATCCGTGGCTGCCTCTCGTGATCTCGTGGAGTCGTCGTCGGTCGCGGAAGCTCGACCTTGTTCCTTCTCCATCGCTAAAGTTCCGGTGAAGCTCTACTTGCCTCTGCTTGTCTATGCTTGTCCACTCGTTGCTTGCTCAGGTGCTTGCCTCTTCTTGTGTGCCCTAGACCCGATTTCACCTCTGCTTTCACAATCCACAGCTCTCTTCGCTCAAGCTCGACGATTCAGTTCAGGTCATCCGTAGCTCGAGATTATTCCTTCGCTGAAGCTCGACTTTGTTCGCCGCTGGTTGCCTCTAGTTCTAAGCGTTCGGTTCAGGTGTGTGTGCCCCTATTCGCCTTTTTTTATCTTGTTCTGGTGTGCCTATTCGTTGAGTTCAGACGCTAAAATTCTATAATGATTTCCATATTATCTTGTTCTTGTTCTGGTTCTGGTTTGCCTACTCTGTGCTAAAAGCAAGGGTGTGATGGTTTTTTTGTTTTGTTGACGATATGGCCATATGGGTGGAGGTTGAGCACGCAGTGGGTGCATCTGAGTTATTATTTGTGAGTAGATCACGTTTCTATTGACCCAGCTTCAGTTGTTTCGGATCGCACTGTATTTGCATTCTTTTATGCTTCCTTTGTCCGTTTGTGCACGCACTCTCATTCATTGGTGAATGTTGTTTCATCCGAACAACGCGTTTTCCGAATCTGTCATCTGAAACCTATACGTTTTCTTATGTGAATCAAGAACTTTCGTTATCCTTTTGTTTTGAATTCCAACCTACGAAACCGTGGTTGTTGTTTTTACAGACTAGGTCCTGTTCCGCGGATGATACCGTACTTCTAATTATACTACTGCATGTTGTGTTGGTTATTTTTCTTTGCTTCCCCCTTCCTGGATTTAACTTATGGGGTGCTACATTTGTGGGTGATAAATCAATCCTGAAGTCGCATCACGCATGCTTTCCCTCCCTCTTCTTAGTTGGATGATGTCCTGCTAAGAATAAGGAACTTGCAACTTCATTTTCCTTCACATTCTATCGGATCTGTTGATTCGACAAGTTGAGGCTGGTTTGAAAGAAAAATGATGATATATTTTCCACTTTAAAGGGCTTTATTTTCTTCCTCTGGACCCGTGTTTACTATGCCAGGCTTTAGTTTACTTGCGTAAACATCGAGGAAAAATCATTATGCCTAAGCTCTTCTTCTTCATCTACAACATCCTTTTATTTAGTTCTAAAATTGCCTAAGCTCTTCTTCTTCATCTCCATCTAATGTTTTGACACTCGAGTTCATGCATTTTCATGAAATGAATTATTTTCATAATTTTCAAATTAACTTCAGAGAGCTGGGTCAATAGAAACGTGATCGATACAGTTGTCGAAGTATTCACTGAGCCCGAGTCTTCAGTTGAATGCAATGCCAGTGTCCTCGTAAATACCTTGCGCTGTGCCAAGCTAGTTTTATATAATTCATGTATTTAATGAAAAAAAATACTTTCTGTAGTACTAGTTGTTGTATATCTATAATGGTGGGGGATTTAGGTTTGATATCTGTTTATAGTTTGCTTGTCATGTGCTTCATGATTAAAGAGCAAACCTTGCGTTTGGAAGTTAAAAGAGATGGATACAATCTGTTTATAGTAATTGTGAGAATTCTCATGCTTGATTTCATTGATCTACAGTGATGGGTAAGGATTTCCAAAATGAATTGAATTCTCATGCTTCATGATTTTCTGGTTGGTAGCTCATGAGGGCTTATATGTCTTAATGAATTGACAGTTCATGTTCATAGACTTACCTAATTTTCTCTGTATCTAAGTTTTCGAGTCCTGATGTTCTTTGTGAAGTAAAAAGGGTATTCTAAAATGAATACTACCTCAAGGGAAATAAAGGAGTTTTGTTGCTTCTTTAATTTCAAATTGTGGTTAATGTATTTTTGCTTATTTTGTTTTGCTAGTTGGAGATTTATGTCATCTTCTTTTGTGAGTGAAACAATGTCATCCAATTCAGTTCCACCTAATGTTATTGAGTGCAATCAACAAGCACCAACAGATTCTAGTCAACAAACTGTAAATCAAAATGATGTTGATGATAGTATCATTAAGAAGAGGAAACGACAAACCTCAGCTGTTTGGGATGATTTTGATCAAGTTGAAATGAATGATGGGGTCAAGGGTATATGCAAGTATTGCAAAAATGCATTTGCGTACTCAGGAAAGGGAGCAAGCACTAGCCATCTTTGGAGACATGTCAATGCATGCTTGCAAAGGAAGTTGCATATGGCTTCACAAACCAAGCAACCCACCATTCCATTTCAACCTTCCAATCCAAGCATTAATCCATTTGTGGTACCGGGTGCAAGCTATTCTAATGAGAAGATGAGGGAAATAATAGCTACTGCAATCATGGTACATGAGCATCCTTTTAACATTGTTGAGGATGAAGTTTGGATGTGGGGATTCCAATATGCAAATTATGAATTTCAAAAAATTTCTCGCAAGACCGCAAGAAGTGATTGTTTGGCCATATATGAGGCAGAGAAGAAACAATTGAAGGCTTTATTACAAGGTGTGAGCAAGATTAGTTTGACAACTGATATGTGGAAATCAAGCCACCAAGTAGCAGAATACATGGTTATCACCGGCCATTTCATTGATGCGGGGTGGAATCTTCAAAAGAGGGTTTTGAGTTTTGTGAAAGTTCCAGCACCTAGA
>JANTPZ010092474.1:0-27324 GCA_025593235.1 Vachellia pachyceras
AATGACGTCAGTGTCTCGTTTAATGCTAGAGATTCTTAACGTTTACTGCTACTAGTACCACTACTGGCTTTTGATTAGCTGTAAATGAGATCCAAGACACCCCACCATTTCAGATTTCCCTTGTGATTCTCTATTTAATGTCTTGGATGCTTTGTTTCTTTCCTCACCCGTATCTTCTTCCTAATCACATCTCTCTTCGATTTTTTTATTAATGTTTGAAGTTACTTTTTCAACTTAATTTATAGGTTATTAAGTAAATATGTTAGAGGAGTTTCATGTAAATATGATTTTTAGTGCTTTAACAAATAGGCATTTTGGTTTGGTAGGTAAAATGCATTTAATATAACTTTTCCACTCATGAGATAATCTTTTTATAACTAAATTGTGTTATCTAAAAATTTAATATACTTTTTTCATTTTTAAACTCAATTAATTATATGCCCCTCTCGTATCTTTTTTCTACCCATTCTCATTCATTTCTTTTCCTATTAATTCTCTCGTCCACTCATTTCCCTGTAAATAAGGGTGTATTTGAGAAAGAAAATTGCATCCCCAATACATTTATTATTTTTTACTAACTTTAAACAAAGGTTCGTTCTAAACAATTTCGTAGTTATTATTTATTTTAACCCGCAATTGTACACGTAATATTTTGTTGTTTGAATCGGTTTATCTTGATTGATTTTACGTTGTAAGAGATGAATGTATAAGAATAATTTTATCTTATAAAATGTCAAAATACTCAAAATAAGCATAAATAGTTGGTGTCATTGAAGGTAAAAAACATAGTGGGTTCCATTGTAAAGAAAATTAAAACAATGGGCATATGAAAAATCAAGTGCAAGTAATGTACAGATTTCAATCGTTTTAATAAGTATTCATTCAATTTTAGATTCAGTGTCAATTAATTACTATGGATATGAGTTATTGAGTTTGTGTAAATTAATCTTTGTCTTATGAACATTCATCATGAATTCAGATTGAGATGGATTTCCATGAATTAGCTTAAGAATCTATTTATTTGATGTCTCTCAAATCTGATCCAAGAAAAACATAGTAGTTCAAAACAAAACTAGCCAAATTAATAAAAATATATATATATATATATATAACAGCTAAAAACCAGCTAATCAAACATCAAATGAATACTAAAAATTTGTTTTTGATTTTTAAAATAAAAGGTATCTAATACTGACAATTAATTCAAACTGAAGTATTGTCAAATTTTAAATAAAATTTAAATATAGTTCTCTTGAGCCCTAACGTAATTTTTTTCATATATATTGTTGAATATATGATATTTCATAATAGATCTAGAATTTACTCCACTCAATCCAATTATAATTTATAGATACATCAAGAAGTTAATTAAATAATATGCTAATTTATAGATACATCTACAGTTGCATACTTGCATTAACAAGGACTTTTTTTGACAATTTATAAAAAATTAAGTCTCAATTAATAGATAGCAATTTTTAAATAAAATTGATTAAAATTTCTTGTTTAAAAAAATTGTTGATCAAAATGATGTGATGTGTTTGTTGTTTTTAACACTCAAATGGTAATGACAACCAACAAAATTTTTAAACGGTGAATTTTCCTCAATTTTTGTCGTTTTAAGTTCTCTTTACTTTATACTTTTTCTTTCCGGGTTGGTAATGGAAGCTTCTTTTTCTTATGGTTTGTTCTTAGCGATTCAAATTATATTATATTTTACATTCATTTGATATGAAATAGTAATTAAACCAATAATAAAAAAATAAGTGATCCAAATAAATAAAATGCACTCTCCTTCTTTTTACCATCATATTACAGTAGATATTAATTTCTTGGACTGGCTTAGAATATACGTATATATGTTAAAACCAAAAGAAAAATCTCTGACAAAAAAAATGCGATATTAAATGCGAGTGAGGGGTGAACAAAATAGGAACTCTTTTAATAAATTGCTACCCCAATCTTTGATATAATATCTAATTGATTTTTTTAAAGAGACTAAAGAAGCTAATTAAATTATAGAGATTAATAAAGCTAATTAACTATTTTATTTATTTTTTTAAATTAATTTGTTTGACTTATAAACCGATATATTATATAATGGTGCATATAAACATTTTAAAATATATGTTATGATTAAGTGATTTATTTAGCTTTTCTAATCTCTCTAAAAAATTGACTAACTCTTATATTTAAAATTGAATGTAGTATATCACATACTAACCAAGAAAACCAGTGTTAAATCAAATTTCGCAGTAGTCATTTTGATTTTCTATGAGTTATAATTTCTAATTTGACTGAAGAGTAAATTTATTTCTAAATGTAATATTATTCTTCATATTTATTATTTCCTATCAAACTATCTCATATAATTACTACCTTCTCAAATTGTGACAATAGATGAAGCTGAAGACCCTCTTAAAAATGTATTTTAGAAAAAAAACACATGATATTAATTATTATTAACTAATATTTTAAATTTAACCAAATCAATTAAATAAATATTACATTAGGAATAGGAGGAACAATACAAACCACAAACTTCTTAACATCGTTTTCTTTTGGCCAAAACCTCTTGAAAATCTTACAACGCCTAGAACTGCCTTTAAAGTATTTTGTTTAGAGCAAAATCATCACACTTCAAATGAGACGTAGCTTGACACGTAAATGCAAATGTAACCACGCACGGAATCCATATGCTTTTGAACTTATGGGGGTTGGCCTGGTCTTGTGCATCGTCCTTGAATATATAGTAAGTGTGTGTGTGTGTGCGTGTGTGTGTATCTATATATCATTAATTCCTTCTCTTCATTTTATTAAAATGAAAAATAGCAACAATAATCAGGTAGTCAGTGATTAGAGTTCGATATAAGAACCCTTTTTGAAGATACAAACAAGACGATTCAATAATGCTCAAGAGAAGAATCTGTCTCTCTGTTCCCAATGAAAAGGGAATGGAGGGGCCTCATTCATGTTATACATAGTCGTCGGAGAATGGTCACTTCCACGGTGAAACATGATTGAGTCAGCCGTCTCCAGGCCATGATCATGCAGGCTCAGCCCTAACGCTCGGTGGCGGTGCTGCTGCTGCTGCATAACCGACGACATGGCCTGTTGATGCTGATGCTGGTGGTGATGAGGCTGTACCATTTGGCTCAAACCATTCCCGCTTGTGTGCATCTGTGGGGATGACAGAAGAGAGAGAGCACAGTGAGAGTCATGGTGATCGACGCGAAGTGTAGCTGTCGGCAACGGCGGTGTGGCGGCTCTCAGAAACGTTTGGCACACAGAAGCAGGGGGTGGTAGAGCTTCTTGGTCATTGAACCCCTGGTTGTTCTCCATTGTTGTTGAGTTGTGATCACCTTGCAAGAATACCTGCTGCTTGTTGTTATTGTTACTGACTTCTGTATAGGTCGGTGATGATAAAGATCCCAGAAAGAAGTCCTCTCTATGATCAGCCAACTGATGAAGTTGCTGGTTTTGATGAAGATGATGATGGAGCCTAACATCAGAATTCCAAGCAGGGTGAGCCAAGGCAGTGGAAGGATACATATGTGAGCCTGAGAAGGGAAGCAAGTGGGTGCCTGAAAAGTCATGTCCTCGTCACTTTTTAAACTGTCACTTTCTTTATAGATACATACGTTTGTATATGTGTTTTCATCATGTGTCAAATTCTAAACTTGTATGTTTTGTTTCACCTGAAAATCAAATTCGGTTTAGTATTGCGGTCTGGTGTGATATTTAGGTCTATTCATGCTTAGTTTGATTGGCAATATACTACTTCCGTTCCGTAATATAAGAGTTAATTATAAATTAGATTTGGATCTAAATTTATAATGTTTCTTTTCAAAACTTCCTATTGATTGCACATATTAGAGGGTTTACATCTAAGGGGTAGTCATGATGAATAAATATATTTTAAGAAAACCAACTCATATTTATGCTAAATAACTAACATAATTAATTTCAATATACTCAAACCAGGAATTTAACTCTTATATTAATGACTGAACGTATTATTTATTATTCTAAGGACCCACGGCTCCGGTGCAGGAGGTGAAAACTGAGAGTGAGAGTAGCAAGAAATGTGCAATATTCGGCTGAGGGGAATGGACACATCTGACTCCTAAATACACACCATTCATTCACTTCCTAAATGAAGAAAATTTTATGTCTCATAATCAATATCAATATGAAATATAAAAAGCCCCGAAGATCACACTAATCACAAAACGGTGAACAGTGCAACTCATGATTAGTAGTAAACAAGTATGGTTTTTAATGCCAAAGTATATGTTTAATGTTTTATTGGTTGGTTTAAAACAGGTGAATTTATGGTGAAATTGGCGGCAAGAAAGGATCTTTTTTGCAAGCATCTCTCTCACCTGTTACACCTGAGACAAAGGAGTTTAGAAACATGAGTACTTACTAGTGAGTGGCCACTAGATTGCCATGAGGGGTGAAACATGAGTGGACCAAATGTCCAAATCAAGGATGTAGGGAGCGCAGTGAGAGAGCCAAAATGCATAGTTCTGAGAGGGAAATTGTTGCTACTAAGATTTCTGTATCTATGTGGGGATCTTTGGCCATTGCATGCACCAATCAAGCCATATACGGGTCCACACACATATAATGCACAAATCTAACCTCGTTGGTAATTGGACAAAAAGCTTCCACATCCCCCTACCCCTTCCGCCTGCTGCTGCTGGTGCTGCGGCGGCTTTCTCCTCCGCCGGTTGTGCCCATCTAACCGCTTCCTGCAACTCCTCTTCCCTTCATCAAACTCCTCCAGCGAATGAAACCTACAGACAGATAACCAATCACACATATAACAAAGATTGAAGATTGTGAACTTGAGGCCTCTAAGACCCAAAAAGAAGTACAAGCTCATGCAGGAAAAAAGAAATAGAGAGAGAGGAGAAGGAGAGAAAGTGTTGGGAAGAATACATGAACTACATTGAAAGATGAACCTTGAGGCAAGGCCTATCATACTGGCTAAAACTATTTTGATAGAAGGATGATAAACCTTATATATGCCTAATTCATTAAATTCTAATAGAAAGAAACATAACACAACTTCATAAGAAAGTTGTGATTTTTAGGGGATAAGATGAGGTGCTCTCGAGCTCTCATTTAGACTTACTTGTTGAATCAATATTATTTGTCAGCAAAAACACGTGTTATCAGAAAGAGTGAGAAGGTAGATCTAATTTCAGGTCAAGAGTGAAGACTGGCAGTGTAAAATCTCAAGTGGAATGGATTTAGTGTTGTTTGGGGAAAGAATTTTTCTTGTGATAAAGATGCTAATGGTGGCAGAAAGCAAAAGGAAATATTTGGCTAGTGTATAATGACACAGAAAGGAGTGTGTCAGTGAAGCTGCAAAAAGGGTACAAATTTAAAGGAATCAACAAGGGCATATCAACAAGTTTGATTGAAGCATTACATACATATATATATAGGGCATCATCATCACCTGCTACATTGTTGACAGAACCTTTGCTTGTGGCCGCCAATTGTGACCACAGGAGTCTTAGAATGGAGTTCGCAGACCTTATGGCGCCTGTAATAGTCCCTACAATTACTAAGATCTGAGTTGCACCCATCGACCCTGCATGACACTGGCTGGCTTCCTCCATTGTTAAGTGCTCGAGCTCTCTTAGATGATCCTAAGGAAGAAGACGATGAAGAAGGTGTCGTCGTCATCACTTTGGAGACTCCTCCAACGTTTTTCCACTTGGCCACCATTGCTGGTTCATTACTGCAACTAGAATTCCCCACTTGACCAAGCTTCAAATCCACACAGAATTCCCCTGTGATTCTTCTATCATCACTTCCAAATCTGCTTGATCCATCATCATTAATTGTTTCTATGTTGGGTAAGCCTGTTGCTTCATCTAATTCACCCAAATCCCATGACGCTTCCTTCATATTCCACTCCATCATGAAGCTTCACGGATGCATGAGATCAAACCCAAAGAAAATTAAGCAATGAAAAAGAATAAAAATTAACCAGTAAAAATTCCAAATTCAGCATGAACAGAAACTTAAAGAGAGGATGAAATTGTCCAGAACAAAAGAGTAGTTTTTTTGTGTCCGTACTTTGAAAAAGAGAAGAGGGAGGAAATATGCATAAAAAACGGTATATGCATTAAAGAATGGCTAACTAGCTAGAAAGCAACAAGCAGCGGGTTGTAGCAGTGGTAGTAACAGAGCTCCTAGAAAACTAGAAGCAACCCAAAAGAGAGAGAGATAAGAAGCAAGCAAAAGAAAAAGAATGAATAGTAACTACAGAGATAGGGAAAAGAGAGTACTAGCAGAGAGACTGTCACAACTCACAAGCTTGTTTGCTGTTCCTTTCACCACCCACCTGTTGTTGCCTGACATTGATTCCGTTAAGAGTACCGCCCAATAGAGTAGATAGTAAAAATGATACATAGTGCAATTTCCTTTCAACAAAAGGGATGAGATTTTCCAAAAAACTTGAAGAACAAAACAAACAAACAAAAAAATTCATACCTGCGAGTCCTTTGGGAGGAAGGAATCGTGGGTTTGTGCAGACAGAGAGAATGGTTGTTGAACTCGAGGCTTTTGGGGGGGAAGAAAGAAAGACCAAGTGGACGTACTGTGTTTTTGCAAGTATGATATAAATATACCTTTTTCTCTCGCTTCCCATATTTAGGGCCTTTCTTTCTCTCTTCTGAGTATGTATTGTCGCTTGTGGCTAAGGAAGGGAAAGAAGGAAGGTATAACAAGGACAGGCTGTTTTTGTAGCTTTCAACTTTTTACCAGTCATGGTAGGAAAAAGAACATTGCAAAGAAATAAATAAAAAAGTACAAAAATGGATGCTTAACAGTCAACGCAAGGCATGTGGCATCGAGTTTCCCATTTCATAGTATGTCTTTTCTTTGACAACTATGCATTTAATAATTACGATTATAACATTGATAACATAGCGTTGTATAATTCTATACGCATACGTGAGAAAAACGAGTTGATATATAAAACTTCTCTAAAATTCTTATCTTATTTATTGTAAATTTTATTAGAAAAATAACTTTTATCACTAACACAAACATGCATTTGAGTTTGTAATTACATTTTAACCTTTCCATTATCTAAGTCCATTAAATGCAAATTATTTTTTTTATTTTTATTTTATTGTTTGAATACATGTTTTTAAAAAATGAAATGCCCTTAATTATGATTGTTAATGAGTGTGATGATGTAGCTTATTTTTGAGTGATTTCTAAATAGTATAAATCGATTATTGATTATTTTGCATGTGTAACTAAAAACATTTTATCTGCAAGAACATGAGTTAAAGTCAAATGTGAACTCTTTTGTTTAATAATATCTAATGTGTACACTTTATTAGTGACTAATTTATAAATGTATTTTGAAAGAGGACCCACCTTAACTTTTTTGAAAAAATGAGGGGAAGAAAAGAAAAATGGTTTTATCATTATCATGCTGGGAATATGGTTTTTAAACCGAGATGAGAGCGAAATGAGAAACTAAACGTGAAGATCAGAGAGAAAATATTATTGCGTTGTATTATTGAAAAAAAAGGTAAGCATTGAAATGAAACTCTCTCATGTTTATATTATTGCGTTAGTGACATGTAATTATGCCAGCAGGTCAAACCAAAGAAGAGATGGTTAACCAATTAAATCTATTTGGTGAGTCACTTAAACTTCTATGGACAAAAAATATTTGTCTAACCTTAGTACGTACCTTACCCATACATAAGAGTACAGGGAAAAAAAGTGTACAGTTAGATTTAAAGTGGTCTCCTGATAAATGGTAATAGGATGAATATGTAAAAGAATTGTATTAATGACCCATTAAATAAGTTATAATGTTATTAAGAATGTTCTTATTTCTAGAATGGAATCAAAAGATTGAATTGGTGTGAAATTATTGATAAGGAAGGGAGGGAGGGAGCCCACACACATGAGGTTTTAAAATTTGAAAGGGGGAATCCTAAATTTAGGATGACGAATTCGTACTTTGGAACTCATTTTCCTCAACGGCACGTGTCAATCAGGATAAAATCATCTTTGAAATATGTAAAAAATATTGAAATCGATAAAAACTATCTCGAAATCTATAAAACCATTTTGAAATCTATAAAATCACTTCGAAAGATGTAACTTCTTTCCTCTAACGGAGTTTTCAAACACATACATAGATGATGACGGTGCGAGGAGGTCGATGATGTTTTTTGTGTGTGTGGGGCCTTTGCCTTTCGTTGTGAACCATTAATGTTCCGTTTCATACTTTAAATGTCCCCGACAATCTTTTTCTACTTACGCAGCTCCTCTGTTTGAAAAGATCTAAGGAAATGAAGGCAAGGCAAGAATGAGATGATGCATGCATGATGGTGATGGTGATGGGGATGGCATCATCTCATGATTCCATCTTCAGGGTTGATTGCAATGATAGCTCCATGCCGCCATCCATCTTAATTACCTTGAATTTTAAGGAACGATTAATGTTATTTAAAGTTTGTATTTGATGTGTGAAATATATGGTGAGAGTGAATTATAAAAGTCGGAGGGAAATAATTTTTGGTGAATTAAATCGGGAAGGAGAGATAATGGTCCTCTTTTACGACATTTCTAAGAATCTAAAGATCCGTTCAACAGTACTTTTTCGTAAAATGAGATAATCTGCTATATATATTTACCTCAATTTATGTAAAAATATTTTTCCACCGACTTCTTAGGTGGGCCTAAAAATGGAGGAGAGAACTGGCGTGGGGTGGCGTGCAATAATGCAAGAGGCAAGGGGGTTGAAAAGAAGGGAAGGGGAGGAGGGGTAAAATGGGAAAGATGGAGGAAAGAAGGCCAGAGCTGAGCTATTAAATGAGCAACGCCCGTAATAAAGTCCGTGTGGTAGAATAGTAATCTTAACAGGAATTATTTAGGGAGAATTACCCTCAGGTCCAAGTAAGACAAGTAAATATAAAATGGTCTCAAATATTAGCCTTAAATACAAAATGGTCCCAAAGATTCATAAAATTACAAAATGGTCCTAGGAATAGCTGCTGAGGTTGTAAATGAAGGCTGCTGAGGTTGTTAGAGGTTATCTTTCATTAACAACCTCAGCAGCTATTCTTGGGACCATTTTGTAATTTTGTGAATCTTTGGGACCATTTTGTATTTAAGGCTAATATTTGGGACCATTTTGTAAATACAACTCTTCTTTGGGACTTGAGGGTAATTCACCCAATTATTTAAATGTAATATAAGTTCATTGGGGGGTGATTAATTATCGTTTTTAATGTGAATGACGTCAGCATGAAGCAAGTTGATAGGCACCCCGTTTACGAAGACTTTGGAACATGGAAATCTAAAAGGCGTTTGATCTTAAGGGTGAAATCGAGAGGGCAAACAAAATGTGAAGCCCCACGTTTTTCATATCATTACATTCGCTTGTTGATGTAAAAGCCAACCGGCTACTTTGACAAAATTAAGGAAGCCGTACCAATATGTTTATTTATACATATACATCATTCATTTGTAGGTTGGGTAAATAAATTCAATAAAAAAATAATACATGTAAATATTTTAAAATGGTGAATTTAATTTTTTTTATTCTCATTAAAAGAATCAACAGACTCTTGTGGGGATGTAAAGTAGATTTGTATATCTGGTGGCTGGAATAAAATGTACTGAATAGAAAGTCCTTGATGAGTTGAATAATGTCTGTGGGGTAGGATGAAGAATGGTAGGGGGGATCAAGATCCCTCTCCCTGAATGAATACAATACAATAGAGTAGCAATCTAAGTGCGTGTATGTCGACAACTTTTTGGAGTTCAAAATATATTTTAAACTTAAAATTCTATTAGATTGCAGATTCTAGTGTTTAGTAATTTATTCTTTTAGAATATATTTTGAGTAAAAACTCCTTTTTAACATAATATTGCAGTATGGATTTAATGTTGATATAACATAAATGCATTCTTCAAACGATTTACCAATCAACCATGTGTGTGTTTCTCTTTAAACATGTTTAGGAGGGTATCCATTCCGCTTGCTGATATTTGATGGGTTTGTTTGGTAAAGAGTTAGGTAAGACCAAAAGCACGTTCAAAGTGTTTTTCGGCAAAACGAAATAATCCCCTCCACATATTTACCTTGACTTACGTAAAAGTACCTTTCTACTATATTTCCAAATTCGGTAAGGAATCGTACAACTGGTGGTATTTTTTTTTGTGGGAATATTCAATATTTCTGATTCTGTTCGCTCGCTCGATCTCGCCTCCGCCGCCGGTCAGGGTTCGATCATGATTCGTTTCCCCCACAGACTGTACAGCTGTGCTCTCTCCTTGCGTTCGGATCTCTCTTCTATGACCCAATCCTTCTTTGTTTTTTTTTTTTGTGCGCGCGCTTTCTGTGTTTCCTTTTTGCTTTTTATGCTCTACCCAAACTGGTCATCGTTCATTTGGAAATACGATGGAAAAGTGGTTTTACATAAATGACGGTAAATATTTAAAAAAAATTATCTCATATTACAAACATTACTGTTAAATAGATTGTTGGAGAGTCAAGAAGTGTTGCTAAACAGGACTAATGAACTCTGGCCTGATCGTTATGGATTATTTATGCTCCCTCCCCTTTCTATGCTTTTAAGTGCGTCATCCCTTTCAGGTCAAAAAAAAAAAAGTGCGTCATCCCTTATATGTTATGCTTGGGCCTTTATGAAGCCCATATGACCTGGCTTTGATTGGGCCTGATTACTAGCCCATGTATGAGCGTCATGTTCTTGTTTTAGCTTTGGGTCTACTGCATCATCATCTTGATTCTTTTTGGAACCAATACGGATTCTTACTCGAAACAAAAGAGAGGAGAAAAAAGAACTTTACGAATAATTATTAGCAAGGGGAAAGGGGAGGCTCAGGTGATCAGGTCAAGGAATAACTCAAACTTGGTTTGGGAGTTCATTTTGGACGCAGAAAGTGAAGCTCGGGGGTTGTGGAGCAGGCTGCGACTGGGAATGGACGGTGAGGAGTTGACGGAGCAGGAGACCGCTCTGTATGACCGTCAGATTAGGGTATGGGGTGCTGATGCGCAAAGGAGGTACCTTTCCTTGTCTCAATTTTCTTAATCTCTTTCTCTGCTTTATGATTGATTCCCCTCTCTGTTGTACGCAAGGAAACCTGCGTTTGTAAATTTGACCTCTCGTTTGTGATTCTGTTGTTTTAGACTGAGCAAGGCTCATGTCCTGGTTTATGGAATCAAAGGAACTACAGCTGAGGTAATTCAACATGCAATTTCCGTTATGTGATAAGTATATCAAACTAAAAAATCTTTAACTAAATGAACCTCTTTTTTGGGGGGCTAATTGGTTGGAACGCCTAATTTTTGTTACTTCCTTTTCTCGTGGCTCAGTTTTGCAAGAATATAGTTTTAGCTGGAGTGGGTAGTTTAACCTTAGTGGATGATCGAGTGGCGAACGAGGAGGCATTGTCCTCCAATTTTCTCGTTCCTCCTGATGAGAATGTATATAGAGGGAAAACCATTGCTGAGCTATGTTGTGATTCACTCAAAGATTTCAATCCTATGGTTCGTGTTTCTGTGGAGAAAGGTTTGCATTCTCACTTTATTTCTTCATAATTATTTTTCTTCCATTGATTGATTTCCCCATCATTGGGTTGTTATTTTCTGTTATTTCCTGGGGTACAGGTGATTTGTCAGGTTTTGGTATTGATTTCTTTGACAAGTTTGATGTTGTTGTAATCAGTTGTTGCTCCCTTGCTGCTAAGGTACGATGTTAAGAATTCTTTCTCCATATATCTATGCCTTCACTTTCACAGAACTACTTACCCTGTGCTAAGTCAGCTATTGCATTGCGTTTAACTGCAGAAACTTGCTAATGACAAATGCCGGAAGCTATCAAAGAGAGTATCTTTTTATACTGTTGCCTGTAGGGATTCTTGTGGGGAAATATTTGTTGACCTGAAGGACTATCGATATTCGAAGGTTTCTCTCAAATCCTAGTTTTGCATGGTTCTCAATTCTGAACGTTCTCTCTCTCGTAATTTTGATGTGTTTGTGCTTCATTTTAATTGTCCAGAAAAAACTTGAGGAAACTATTGAATGCCAGCTAAAATACCCGTGTTTTGAGGTATGTCTTGGTTGATCATAATTTCATAGTTGTCCATGCTATTCTTGAACTTTCATTATATTATCAACCATTTACTTATTTCTGGAAATTGTGCCTACCAAATACAATCCTGATGATGAACTGCAAAGTTCTGGGCCTCCATTATGGTTCAACTGACCCTACATATTTCTTCCCCAAGGGAACGTGGCTGAAACAACAGAATAATTTCAATGCAAAATTTTTGTATCTTTTACTTCAGGATGCAGTATCAGTACCGTGGAAGGCACTTCCCAGAAAGACTTCAAAGCTTTACTTTGCAATGAGAGGTTTGACGAATTGCCTAGTTTTATGCTAAAGATTTTGTTCTCTAAGTTCTGATGGAAAAGCGAGATAGATGGAGAGAACATATGGCTTACATGCCCTTAGTTTATATATGCAGGCATTTATTTTTCATTTATTGTTACCTTTGATATGGCAATTTACGCCTTAACCCCCAAAGTTGGTTGTGTGTTTTCCATTTTCAACTCAGACATGTATTCGCTGATCATTAAAGCATAGAATTCTAATTGCGTCTTGCAGTTGTAGAGAAGTTTGAGGAGGCTGAAGGACGAAGTCCGGGAGAGGTTTCAATTGCCGATCTTCCTGGTGTCCTCAAGCTGAAAAAGGAGCTATGCACTGCACAGGTAGGGCTACGTGGAATTTATTGCACTACTTAAGTTGTTTGCGTCCGCCGTTCTTCATCTAAGCTGGCTCATTTTGTTTGCAGTCTGTCAATGAATCTCTTGTGCCCGACAGTCTTCTGGAAAGATTGGTAACAAATACAACAGAATTTCCTCCTGTCTGTGCCATAATTGGAGGAATCCTTGGACAGGTATTTCTTATAACATTTTTCTATGATGTATTTACCCATGTTATAAATCTCCCGTGACACTAATCTGATTTAGGTTGACTGTCATGACCTCGTTTGTAGGAAGTGATCAAAGCAATATCAGGAAAAGGCGACCCTCTGAAGAATTTTTTCTTCTTCGATGCTGTGGATGGCAAGGGATTAATAGAGTACATTTCTGGACCAAATGCTCAAATATGAATGGTATGAAATGAAGAATTCATCTGAGGCCATTTTAAACGTACAAACCATTATACGATTGATTTGAAGTGGATGATAAATGGCAAATTTCAGCAGATCCGTAGAGGCAAAACTGACCACTCAAGCTGTGATATTTTTGTTTTGCTAATTATTTTGTGCTTTGTAGCTGCATCATTTAAGCGCAGGGCTGTTGCTTATGCATCATCACTAAGCACTGGACTTGTTTGATATTCTTCTCGCGTTAACCTAGATTTTAAGAGTAGTGATTAATGATCATACATATAGTAGATTTCCTCGACTATTCTTTTGGTTTAGCAATCTGGGTACGACTTTCTTATGAACGCTCTCCAGGGGAAGTTGTAGATGCACTGAACCAATGCGAGAAATTGTGTTTTTAATTCTTAACATGGTCCGACTGTGTTTGAAGATGCTTTTATTATGGGAAATTTAATCTTAGGTCCCAAGTAACCAAGTTATTTAAAGAATGGTCCTATGGAGGAAAATATTTAATGAGAAGTCCTATTGACAATATGAGATATTGTCAATACAGTGTATAGTGTTGTCAATATAAGGATTTCAACACGGGGCAAGTTGTAGATGCAATGAACGCTCTCCAGGGGAAGTTGTAGATGCACTGAACCAATGCGAGAAATTGTGTTTTTAATTCTTAACATGGTCCGACTGTGTTTGAAGATGCTTTTATTATGGGAAATTTAATCTTAGGTCCCAAGTAACCAAGTTATTTAAAGAATGGTCCTATGGAGGAAAATATTTAATGAGAAGTCCTATTGACAATATGAGATATTGTCAATACAGTGTATAGTGTTGTCAATATAAGGATTTCAACACGGGGCAAGTTGTAGATGCAATGAACGCTCTCCAGGGGAAGTTGTAGATGCACTGAACCAATGCGAGAAATTGTGTTTTTAATTCTTAACATGGTCCGACTGTGTTTGAAGATGCTTTTATTATGGGAAATTTAATCTTAGGTCCCAAGTAACCAAGTTATTTAAAGAATGGTCCTATGGAGGAAAATATTTAATGAGAAGTCCTATTGACAATATGAGATATTGTCAATACAGTGTATAGTGTTGTCAATATAAGGATTTCAACACGGGGGAAGTTGTAGATGCAATGAATGCTCTCCAGGGGAAGTTGTAGATGCACTGAACCAATGCGAGAAATTGTGTTTTTAATTCTTAACATGGTCCGACTGTGTTTGAAGATGCTTTTATTATGGGAAATTTAATCTTAGGTCCCAAGTAACCAAATTATTTAAAGAATGGTCCCATGGAGGAAAATATTTAATGAGAAGTCCTATTGACAATATGAGGTATTGTCAATACAGTGTATGGTGTTGTTAATATAAAGACTTCAACACAGCGTATAGTGTTATCAATATAAGGACGTTGTCAATTGGGATCTTTCATTAAATATTTTCCTCCATATAACCATTCCTTAAATAAATTGCTTATTTGGGACCTAAGACTAAATTTCTCTTTAATTTAATTATTTTAATAAAAAGAACTGTTCACTTCACTATACAATGTTTTGTGAAGAAGGCAAGTGGGTGGTTGCATCGAAATTCTCCATTAAAGTTAATTTAAAGAAAAGAACAGAATCATTGCAGTTTAGACCCCCTTTGACCCGATTTAATGGTCATCACATAATGTGCAGGCCATTTAAAAAATCAAAATGTGTACCGCTTAACAACCGTAATGTTTATATCAGTAAAATCTCAGTAAACAACATCCTTATGACGAGATTTTCATGATCCAAACTATTTCTGAACATGTTTAAATGAGATGGGTTGTCATCCCGCTAGATCTCACTATAATTGAAAGGATTTGAACAATGAAATCTCTGTTCATTAGTTCAACCTTCCGAAACCCCACACCATGAGATGAAAGTGGAAGAAAGAAGGAAAGAAGGAAGACGTCCCCACAATGGAAAGCTTCCAAGGAAAAGAAAGGCATGGAAAATAATATCACCTTTTCAATAATTCTCAACAACAACACAGTGACTCCTTTAAGAAATCCATCTTATGAACTTGTTCACCAAGAGATTCCCCACATTCAAAAAACACCATCACCATAGAGAAAGCTACTCAATTATCAATTAACACATCTCCAACAGACCTCATGTCCATGCTTCAACAACAGCGACCGTGGAAGCTGGGAACCAAGGATGTGACGGTGCAAGAGATCCTCCGAGAACGAAGAGAAGCCATCGAAACTGGAAGGTTGAAGGGCCGGCGGCTTTTTGAGCCAGAGCCAATACAGAGAAGAACAATTCTCAACTATGTGTTAAGTGGGAAAGATGATATGGGTCAAGAGTGTGAAGTAAGGTCCTTGTCTTTTGATTATTCCAAGGATGAGACCTATTCACCACCATCATCATCCTCTCTGCCTCATACTCTGTCATGTGATTCTCTGGACAAAGACACAGATGTGAAGAAGGAACAAAAGGCACATGATGTTTGCAATGTTGCAGAGGCAAGAGTTGGTAAAGGAGGAAGGTACATTATTCTCCTGGGTGTGATTGCTATTGCTTTGCTTATATTTCCAATTTATAAGAGTTGGGTTAGAAAATTTGAAGAGCATGAAGTGATTTTAGTGCCAACATGAACCATCTTCAGGGGACATAATTTTTCCTTTGGCAGTTTATGATTTGGATTATTGAAAACATGATTTTGTTGGTATCTTCTTGAGACTGTATTTTGGTAATGACGATAAGTTTTGGGTCTAGTTTCGTAACTGTTATGAGGCTCATGTTCGTTGGACCCAATTGTTGATCAATAATACATGAAACTTGTCGGCAATCAAAAAACTTATCGAATCAGTAAAATTCATTATTTCACTTACTGAATAAAATAGGGTCCCCCCCCCTCTCTCTCTCTAAGACCTTCAGTTCCCCAATCAAAGCACAAATCCGTCTTATTTACTTGTCCTGATTTGAATTTTTATCTTGATCTAAATATATGTCATACTCGCTCTCTGGTAATTAATACAAACTCCAATGGATCTTTTTAGAGGAATTAAAGAAGATAAATAAACTTATATATTTATCATTTTTTTAAACCAATTTCTCTAACTTATAAAATGATAATGGGCCCGTTTGGTAAACTGCCATAAACCACTTATAAGTGCTTATTCACACAAGCTGAGGCAAATATACGGAGGAGATTGTCTCATTTTGCGGAAAAACACTGTTGAACGTGCTTATGAAAATAAGCCACTGCTTGCCAAACAGGGCCATTGATGTAGGAACGGGAATGGGAAAGGGAGAAGGGATAGGAAGAGAGGAGAAGGAGAGGGGAATAGAGAAGTGAGAACAGCAAGAATGAAGGAGAAACCAGATGAATAAAGGGAGAAGAGAACTGAGAGTGCGGAACTTAATATTATTCAAATTATCAAATATACAAAACAAATGAGTTGAGGTACTATTTATAGACATCAACCTAACCCTAGAAATTAATCACAGAATGTTCTAGAAATTTAAAATAAATATTCTCTCATATTGATAAAAGATGACAGTCAATTAAACATTAAACCTAAATATTCCCTCATAATGATAGATATCCAAATATATGAAAATCCTAATAAACTATTATTTCATATCCTATGAGATACACAATCTAATGTAGTTTATTTAGCTTTATTAATCTTATGAAAAAATCAACTACGACTTATAATCTAATGTAATATTTCATAATTCAAGATATAACTGTTATTTATTTCCTATATACCTCTATTATATGGAGAGTATTAGATGAGGTATTAAAAATTTAAAATAGTTTTATCATTAAATAGAGTCTTCTCGCCTTTTCATACTAATTCCCCTTTTTGTCATCTGGATTTGAAAAGGTACTCCTATTTCTCAAATTTCTAACACAGAACTATAAAATTTTGTTCTGTCGTGAATATTGTTGAATTAATCTGATGACATATACGTGTTTTGAGCTGAGGAAGAAAACCAAGCCCAGCCAGCCACGGTCTCAATCTCTCATAACCAATCATCGCTGGCCATGGCCCAATTTTCCAAGTCACAATTCAGGCCTTAGGTATTAAAACTCAGAGACCAAAAAAGACCAATATATATATATATATTAGATAGGCCTTAATTTTTATTTCGAAAATACCACCAAATGTGAATTCGTGTTGGTGCTGGCCAAACAAGCAAGACTTGATGAAATTGGGAGCCTACAGACGTTACAGTGTATGTTTGAAAAATCTTTCCTCCAACGATACATGCATGCAAGTCAAGATAAAACGCATCTCAAAATCCGTAAAAGACATATCAAAATTCATAAATTCTTTTTGGATTTCGTAATCTTCATTCTCCTAAACGGATTCCCAAATACAAAATTAAAATCATTCACACAACTGTGAGAGCATTGAGTGATTTTAGTGCCAACATGACAGGTTTTCATGAAGTAACACAATCGCTGTTAGTGACGTAAATTTATTGCCACGTGGCGTGGAAAGAGAAGCGAGCTTAGGAACTAATGACATGCAAATCTCTCCGTCGTTTCGATTTCACATATGTCGTTAGGAACTGTATGGGACAAAGGATTTGCAGAGGGAAGGAGAGGACAAAATTTTATGAGTTGAATCTGAATAAAATGAAGGAATGAAGTTATAAAATGTTAATGAAGGTAAGATGTGTGGTAACAGATTAATAAAAATCAATTAAAATTTTGAATTAATCCCACCTATTCAATCTTTTAAATAATTCCCCTTATGTTGTGAGGGGCAGAGAGAGGTTTGGGAAGCACGAGGGACAGCCACCACCAACATGTCGTGTGTGTGTGTGTGTGTGTGTGGATGTGCATGTAATGTTATGTGTCGATGTGCGCATGTTGCGATTGAAGTTGTGTGCGTGTGTGTGTGTGTGTGTTGTCGAGTGAGGCATGGGGCAAGCAACAGTAAGTGCTTAGCTTGTATCTATATGCCCCCTTATCATGCATATATACATCATGCCAACTACCATGTTTCATATAAAAATCAGGAAGTTAATTAACATATATATATATATAATTTTTCAGATTAATTTGCCTAAATTATTATATAATATATAATGATACACGTAAATATTTCATGATATATATTTTAATTAATTAAATAATTCATTTAACCCTTTTTGATCTTAAGAGGAAGGTAACTGACCTTTACATTAAGCAGAGCAGAGGTATTACGTATATTAATTACATGTTTTGTTTGTAGGCACGTGACATGCCCCAATGTATGTGTGTTGCGCATTCTACACTGCAGAATGCATAACCATTATATGTTATGCACCAATAGAAATCACTGTCACCTCTTATCATTTTCATTACGTACAGCTGCCAATCATTAGATATATATATATACACTTTTTCCTGAATTTTAAATATACGAATTTAGATCACTCTTATATCATTAGTGGGTTTGGGCAAGAGAGCCAAGTGCTTGTTTGAGAAAATCCAAAGATCACTTAAAAAATATTTTTTACGTAAGTTAAGATAAAACAATTTTCACCAATTTATTTTAAATTCAGTAAAACCATTAAAATAAGATAATTAAAACACTTAATTAAGGGTTGGAAGTTAAGTATGGTTTTTTTAGAGTGTTTGTGAGTTACCCATCATATGATAATTAATTAGAGGGAATGAAAAACTAAGCACCAAAGCTTCGAACGGGGCTGAGTCTTATAAGGGATAGTCCTTTCCATTCCTTCATAGCCTTCAAGCAAAGTGCAGTAGTCATGATATTGGAACAGTTTGAAAACGCGGTAGAAAAGTCTTTTACGTAAGTTGAGGTAAATTTGTGGAGTAGATTATTTCGTTTTACAGAAAAACACTGTTAAACGTGCCTTTAAATTTTGCAAACGTTGTTACAAACAAACCCTGTTAAGAGGTGCACTTCCCATGAGTGTTTATCTGTTAAGTAACTTTATGGTGTTATTTTACACAAATTTATGCCACAAATAATGTCGCTTTTTTGGCCTAAATGAGTACTAAATATAGACTACATGTACATCATTTCATCAGTGCCTTTTTAATCTTCTTTCAATAGGATCGAATCAAGTTATTGGATCAACGTTTAGAATGATACGTGTGCTTTATAAATAATTAAAATATCCATAATTATAAATTAATATTTAATAATCTTTGATGATTTGAAAGAGTAATGGTATCATTTGGTAACCTTTCTTTTTCATGTATCGTTAATTTTTTTGCCAACAAACTATTGACTGAGAGTTACTTTCACTAAACATACCAAATGTAATGATGAAAACTTATATTCGCATTGCCCTGTGGCTGCCACGTTTCCATCAAAACCAACTCCTCTGACCAAAATCTTATCACTTTTACAATCAAACCTTAAATTTTTAATTCATTGAGAGCTTCAGAGGGGAGGGCCAGTTAACTACCGCAATCATTTAAAGATAGTAATAAAGCATCTTCATGTAAATTGGTAATTGTATTTCAACATTGTCTTGTTTCAAAACCAAGGTGATTATAATTAAAATTGATATACCTTTTCTATTTTCAAACGTACACTTGATCATTCTCTAGTTGACGGAGACGACAGCAGAATCTGACCGGAAACGTTTGATTCCCCGTTTAAGAAAACGGTGAAGAAGTGATTTTATAATGTACAAGGTAAATATGTAAAAGAGATTATCTCGATTTATGAAAGAATACTGTTGAACGTGTGTTTGAAAAGTTTAAACACTCTCCCAAACATGCATTGAATAACATGATGTGACTCACATTTATACCCCATGAAAAATAAGATCACATCAGATTCAACAACTCAATATGAAATAATATTAAATTTACATCACAAAACCACAACTTATAAACAAAAAGATTCTTCTATGCATCAAAGCTCAATGCAACATATATACAAGGCTCACATTTAACTTAGGAAATTAAAAGTGACTGTCATGAACATTTTCTATATATATATAAATATTTTTCAGTCTTTAAAGTTTTATCTCCTTACATCTAGATATACATTATGTAACCTGATTGGTTTTAATTTTATTCATGTTCAACGACAAAAATATAATTTCTCCTACAAGTTAAATGAATTATAAGCATAGCTACGGGTGCCCATAGTTAAAGAAACTATGGGAAACTAAAAACAATTACAAAAAAATTAATAAAAAATGAGGTGCATTTATAAGGAATTGCTTATTAATTTGGTTATTAAATGCAAGTTGAAATTAAGAAAGGGAAAAACACGTTGGGATGAAGGCATAAAAATGTAGAAGATAATGAGAGACAGGGGCACATGAAGAAGATAAGAGGAGTGGTAACATGCCAAAAGCAGAATGAGATTGAAATGGAAGACAGATTCTCGACCCATTGGAAAAATTCTGACCATCATCATCACGAAATCAGGAATATATATACATATATATATATACAGTGACGGAGCCAGAACCTTAGAGCACTGGGGGTAAATTTTTTATCTTCAAACAAATGACAATAAGCTTACTAGTATAGATAATTTGAATGGGTTCAAATCTTAAATATCAATGAGTGCATAATAAAAATCTTATAGTTTTTTTACATATAATCCAAAAATTCAGTGGGGGCATTTGCCTACCCTTGTTACAAGGTGGCTCCGCCACTGTGTGTGTATATATATATATATGTGCGCTTGATCGACACGTTGGATGTCTCCACCTGAAAATGATAACAATTCATATGGCAAAAGCCTATAATATCGTTGTGTTCTTATAGTCTCCTCCATTACATATGTCTGGTGATAGATCCACAAACATTTTCATTATTATTTTTATTTGGAGATTAATAATGGAGGGTGCTTGTTGCTAGCTTGTCATATAGGGATCAAACAAATGAAGGGGCAAAGTTTTTTTTGTTGGTGGAGGGCACTGGCCTATGATATAGGCCCTTACTGTTACCTAAAGATAGAATTATTATGTGATTATGACTCAAATATATATATATATATAATGAGTCAACCTAGCTATTATATATATATGTCGTCCTTCATATATATGATATATCCTTCACATTTGTAAAAGGTGACGTTACTTCTCCTTTCTTTTCTTGTCACTCCTAGCAAACTCTAATAATAACCCTCCATTTATATATATCATGTCAACAAATTTTTTTAAATCCATAAAAGCATCACATTACACAGTGTATTGATATTTGATAATGCTTTTATAATTAACTTCGATCATCATGATTCATTAGTGATAAGTTTTGTCATGCATATATGTCAATTAAAAGAAGACTCTTATATATTATTTGGGATTGTGAGAATTCAAGAATATAAACAAAACCCTATGTCTAATTAAAAAATCGTAATTTTCAACTCTTGTGGTAGCAAGGAGATACCAGAGATCAAGGCGGTATTGAGCACTTCTTACTGGAAGCACATGCTGATGCCTCTCCATGGTATATATTGGGATTTAATCAAATAATTTGAGATATAAAATATTTAAAAAAAATGAATGATAAATAACTTATTAAATATTGTGAATGATGTAGTATATATTAAGATATTTAATAGAAGGAGGGTTGCAGATTAAAAAAAATGGGAGGAGAATAATATCTGATGCGATTTTTTGTTTGGAAAAAAAACAAGAGATTGAGGCTGATATTAGAGGCGATCAAAGGAATCTTGGACATTCATTGTCGGCTTCCTAGCTTTCTTCCTTCTCATTTTAATTCATGGACAAAATTTTTTAAATAAAGTTCAGTTTTTATTTCTTATCATTTTAAAACTTTAACTTTCCATTCATTCCATTTTTTATTTTCTTAAAAAAATGATCAGTAACAAATTAAACATTGCTTAAAATAGTTTCACTGTCACAATTTTGGAAGCCAAGTAATTGAGATATCGTCTCTTATCTAACTCATTTTGATTGGTTTCAACTACAACACCAATTCAGAATAACAATCTAAAATATTGAGTAAGCTTTTGGCTCATGGTGCTTAATGAATAATAGGGACAATTAATTCTATGTTTAAACAAAAATTGTTGAAACCCATTAACCAATATGTCTAGCCGTAAATTAAATACTACTTTAGTTCAATTCGATGGAGGACTCAGAGATAAATTAACTTAAATATGTTGGCAAATATATATATATATATATAAGCTTGATCATTATTAGATGCAAGACAATAATTGATGTGGCAAACTTGGCTTGCTAAGTATGGAAACACAGCCTTATTATATGATTTGTGTATCTAGGTTAATATAAGATAAAATAGAGTAACTGATTTTGAATATATTTTAGGTATGTGTTTGAATTATTAACTCATTTAAATGATTATGTGTTGCATAAAAAATAACAGTTTACAGTTATTAAAGTTTTAAAGATGTACAGGGAGGGATATATGTATTTTCTTTTTTACAGTTATTTCATGAGAAAAGAGTATGTGCCAACTAAAATATAAGGAAACCAAAGAATTTTTGAGAACATTATTAATTGGTTAAAAAGAGAAAGGTTTGTTAAAATATATCTAAGCGATAATGATGAAGGTGAATGGTTAACTCATTGGATCGTTAGGTGTGTATGTGTATATATAGCATTGTGTTAATTGGCAAGGAAAAGGATACATGTCCAAATTAAATATTAAATTTGTCAGTTTATATAATATATATATATACACACATTCTAATTTAATATTGAATATGTGATGTAGGTATCATCATTACGATGATGAAAATTTAAAAGATTTCACCCACCATTCCTCCGATCCTAACCATAACAAAGACACCATCTTACAATTTTTCTTAACTTTTCCATCCATAGTCTTCATTTTGGAAAGAACTTACTCTTAATGGTTTACACATGCCAAGATAAAGTCATCTTGAACTCCGTAAAAATCATTTCGAAATTCATAAAAACCATTTTGAAATCAGTAAATTCTTTTTAGATTCCATAAACTCATTTCTTCCAACAGTTTCTCAAACACAGACGAACACATTTGATATAACTTTTAACTCATTACAATTAATTTCTTATAAATTCTTAATGCCTCTCTTTGTTACCATTTTCGGTAAAGTTATACTGTATACGGATTGCAAAACACAGACATACTAAAAGTTATTATTAATATATATACCCAAAAAAAATATGTCTGAAGCTGTGTATATGTTGGGGAAATACACATGATGGCAACTTCAACATTTAATCAAACGCATCTCATTTTGATACATGGCTCTCTAATCAAGCACATCATCACCCTGGATTGACTCAATTGTTGTTAACTTGTTTGGATCCCCAGGAAAAAGCACATTTTTTTCTAGAGAAGTCTTGGTTTCACACTTACCAAACACTAATACCTCGCTTGGTACACTGGAATTGATTTTAATGGATATGGAAATGAAAATGGATATGGAAATGGAGATGAATATTGAATTTGAAAGTACCTTTGGTATGTCATGGAAATGGAACCCAATTTTTATTTAAAAAGACTGAAATACCCTTTCAATTAAAGATTAAAAATTCATCTCAGATCCTTCTTCATCCCAAAAAGCGAACTGCATCGGCCATGGCAGCAGAGGAAGGAATGCTCGTCAGTGACACAAGGAAGGAATGCTCGCCGAAAATGGGAATGCTTACGGAGGTTCTTGGAGGCGCTGAAGATGAAGAAGACGAAAATGGGAATGCTTGCTAGTAGACGATGATGATGAAGATGACGGTGCGGTGAAAGAAGCTCGACCGGTGATGACACTGATGACGATGACGGTGAGGCAGAGGCTTGCCGTCGTTGGTGTGCCATCGTGCCGGTGGTTTTCGTTTTGCTGGCTCCATTCTTGTTCCAGTTGACTAGGCGAAGACGAAGAAGAAGCGACGAGTTCATTGTCGAAGACGAAGCATCGTGGGTGCTGTCGTCGTTGGTTGCCGTCGTCGTGGGTGCCATGACGCTGGTTGCCGTCGTTGCTGGGAGTTGTCGCCATTGGGTGATGTGAAGGGTAAAATGAGGATTTCATGGAGTTTGTTTGATTTCCATAGGGTAGCAGGTGGAAATCAATTTCCATGAGTTTGGTTGAATTGGTTTCCATGTGGAAGTCAATTCCATGGTACCAAACATGCATGGATATGGAAATCAATTCCATTTCCATATCCATGTATCCCAATTCCACTGAACCAAACGTGCCCTAAAGGTTCTGGAGGCATGGTTTCTGAAGAAGCTAATTAAGGCGATGAGCTTTTGGAGAAGGTAACGGCAATGGCAAAGGGTAATAAAATGCTGTTTGGATAAGTGTTTGCAGAGTCTAAATGTACGTTCAACAGTATTTTTTTTTACAAAACAAGATAATCTTTTTCACATATTTATCACAACTTACATAAAAGTACTTCTTTTTTACATTTTCAAACGGACCCATTACTGAAAATACTGTTCACTTAACTGCAAACCATCTCTTTTATTTGCAATTATCACATTAACATATGTATTTTTTTTAGTAATTCATGCATGAAAAAGTGATCATCACAACCCTTCAAATATTCTGAATTATCAATATCATTTTTACTTTCACAAAATCGATTTTATTCAAAATCTACTGCCTAAAATCACGTTCTATGAAATGAAGTTCCTCTTACACATTTCGTTTACTTTTTACAATGTAGCTGTGTTTGGAAACATGTTGGGGAGCCCGTTTTGGCTCCCCAAACCCATTTTCACGCAAGCCGAGACAAAATTCCTCTCACATAAAGTACCTCGGAATCTGTGTCCATTTTTTCAACGGGTTTCCAAACGAAGCCTGTGAAACCAAGTAAAATAAGCTGATTTAAGCAATTGCTTAAACTGTTGACAGGTTAATATGAATGTTTGTAAATGTAAAATAAATTACTATTATATATTATACTGTGATGCAGGTAGAAGAGGATAGGAGTGAAGGTCACGGGGTAAGGGATGGGTGTGATGTGATGAATGAGATAAGTCAAGGAGTGGGGCCTCGTCTCTGATGGTGGGGCCTCCTCATCCTACGGCCGTTGCTAGCTGGGCCCACCCGGAGTACCGCTGTTTGCAGTTATCAGCTCACACAGTTATAAAACCAAAATGAATGGATGCCGCCGCATTTACAATACCCCACCCAAACATGGTAATGCTCACACCCAATCAAACCCAAATCCCTTCCCTTCCTTCCCTTTCCGCATTTCCCTTTCCTCCCACTCCCCATTCTGACTCTTTTGCCCTTACCTCCATGTACTAGCAAGCTGTAATAATTAGAGCTTGTTTGGATTCTATTTAGAAATATAAATTTCATGGTAAAATCTAGGTTTTATTTAAATGCTCATATTTTTTTTAAAATATAAGTTTTGTAATAAAAGTACAAAACATAGGTTTGAAACTTAAATTTTGAAAAGTTATTTTCTTATCAAATCGCATTCTCTCATATTAAATTTTCTTTTTTTCTTTCCCCTTTCCTACTCACTTTTTGCCCCAAACTCTTAAAAGCCAATAATTTTTAAAACACAATCACCTTTTAAAGATTTTACCCCTAAATTTGTAAAAGTTATTCTGCTAAATCATTTATATCTTGTCATTGAGCATTATGAATCTTAAGGATCCCAGTCTTAAACAAACCAGGTGGTGAACTTTCTGAATTTAATTTCACATGCATGTGTATATCTAGTATAATGATCTCGTGAATATTCCCACGGGGCCTTTCTATAACATAATTATCTTCATTTTGTCTTTATTTAATGCTATTTTATTCATACAAAATTACACTACATAGATTTAAGTAAAGGTCAAATTTCAAAATCATTTCATTTTTAAAAAGAGAATTAGTGAACTTTAAGGATCTCTTTAATTTGGACAATTATCACACTAAAAGCATCTCATTAAAAGCTCCAACTTTTTCTAGAATTCTGTTTCTCTCCTCTCCTTCCAATCACTTCACGAAAATGCTTCATAGCTTGAGAGATTTTTACCATGTTTACATCCAAGCATGATAAACCATAACATTTTTTACTTTTTAAAAAAACCATAACGTTTTGACATATGTGCTCCGATAATCCACAATATCTCATTAATTAACTTTGTTTTATTCTTTTCAAGATTTTTCCTCATCACTTCACCTTTAACTTTTTCTTTCCTTCTCCATTTACGTAACTCATAGTGCTTTCGATATGCTTTTTTATTCATAAATTTTGAGTATATACTTTTATGGGATGATATACCATATATCTGAAATTCTTATATATCAGGAAGCAGTTCTTAAACCTAACAAATTCAAAAGGTACTATAAAAATGTCTGGCTAGTCGTCGTTTTCTTTTATGATGCTTAAGGCCTTCTTAGGTGTTTCATTAATTAAGTTTAGCGCATAATTATATTCCCTCTTTTTTTTAAGCTGGCTGATTTGAATGTTTATCCGATGGCCTCCTTTTTATACCAAAAAAAAAACATTTTGTCTTATCAAAAAAATACTTTTTCTTATTCTTACCAACACCTTGTACACCATGCGTTGATAGCTTTTTGGGAAATTTATAATTAAGTCCCAAATAGGAGAATTAATGAATGAAAGGTTTGAAAGATTCAAAAAATTATCATAAGATCCCAGAAGTATCTGCTGAGGTTATCATTAACAACCTCAGCAGCTTTTATTAACAACCTTAACAGTTATTCCTGAAATCTCATGATAATTTTTTAAATCTTTGGAACCATTTTGTGGTTAATTCCCTTACTTGGGGGACCTGTGTATCATTTTCCCTATCTTTTAACCTGTTTACATGCGACCAATGATTTAAACCTCATTACTTGTAGCCCCACAATCTCCACAAAACATGTCATTCACAATTCGTACGGTTTCAATTATGAGGTCTCATATGTAGCATATCCAAATCAAGCTTTATATTTAGAGTCAAATAATTGTGCTTAAGTGTTAAGTAGAAGAAATAATATTTGATAAGAAGTCTATTTTTATTTTACCTGTTTGATTGATCTTTATGAGTTACTGAAAGCCTTTAGAACTTGTCAGATCAGTTATTTCCTTTAATTTGAACCCTTAATTTTACCCTTGTGGTTGACAGAATAACACACTTTATTATTGCCCTTGTGAGTTGTGATGGACTGATGGGGCCCGATATATATGCATGGTTTATTTAAAGGGGGAATTTACAATCAATTTTTT
>JANTPZ010092475.1:0-13225 GCA_025593235.1 Vachellia pachyceras
AAAGCTGGCGGGTTGGCGGGCCAGCCAGTGTGGGCTCGGGCTGCAGAAATGCAGCCCGTTGTTGTGGCGGGCTGAGACAGGCCAACCCGCCTCAGCCCGCAACCCGTGCGGTCCCGCTTTCCCATCCCTACTTACAAGATATGCTAAACATTGATTGGAGGTGGGTAAAGGATTATTAATTATAGTAATTGAATGAATTTAATCATACTTTTAATTATCAATTATTATTAATTACTGTGATTGAAAGATTGTGACATATAAGGATAAATATTATTAAATTAAGGATTATTAATTTTTTTTATTTTAACATTGTTAATTAAATGTTATTATTTTAATATGATTGATATAACTTTAACCACTGCCTCGGTCCGTTTAGTTCCTTGTCCAATTTTTTGAACTTAGTCGTATGAATAGGAGGAAAGGAGTATATTGTGTTTCCAACTGTACATACAAGTCAAAATAAAACCATTTTGAAATCTGTAAAAACATATCGTAATCTATAAAACCATTTTAAAATCCGTAAATATTTCTTAAATTTCATAAATTTTTCTCGAAATCAGTAAACTCATTTCTCCCATGAATCTCAAAGACATCCATAGTTTGTAAATGGCAATAAAACGCTGCTGAATAGAAGAGGCTCACCTAAATGAATGAACGGATGGATCCACCGTCACCGAGAAACAAGCACCTCAGGTGGGACCCCTTAACTATCGCCAAACCCACCGGATGGGTGACGACCGTCGGTGGGACTTTTTTTTTTTTTGACCCGACCCAAGCCGTCGGTGGGATTGATTGCACCAGATGATTCTTGTGTTTGGGAAATCAGTTAGGATAAAGGAGTTACGATTTTCGAGGTGATTTTATGGATTTTAAGATAATTTTACAGATTTCGATATGGTTTCTATAGATTTTGAGATATTTTTTACAAATTTTAAAATAATTTTATTTTAATTTACATGACAGTTGGAGAAAATGAATTCTTAAAAAAAGCTTAAATACATCTTTTCTTAGCTTCTGTGTATTTTTTTTAAATACTTATATTACATGCTCATGACTCCGCCAAAAATGCACCAGGGTGGCCTCAGTTGTCAATCACTATAGTCATGTCAATTCTTTCTTTTTTTATTTCTTTATGGGGCCATTAGACTGTAATTCTCAAGCCTATTTTCCGTGCTTGTTTGTTTATGGGACATGGAGTTCATATTTTATGCTGCATCTATTGTTTCTTCCCCTGATATATTATATGGATTCGTCCGAATTTGAGGATTGGACAAAAAAATTCTGGGAAGATTTGAGGATCATTGTGGATGATAAGAGTGTACATTTAGCGGCGAAAACTGTTTAATGTTTGTGGTTGGCTTATCTGAAAAACATTGATTTAAATAAATGTTTAAATATGATGGATAATAATCACTCGCGATACCGAGGGAAACAAGGTGCCCATTTGGGAATGTTGTAGAGAAGTATTTTTATATAAACCGAGGTAAATATATGGAGAAAATTATCTTATTTTACGAAAAAATACTGTTAAACGTACGTTTAACTTTTGAGAGCGTTCCAAAAAAACCTAAGATTTGACTAGGAGAAGTAAAGATTCCAAGCCGGTGGAGGGGTGGGGCATTGACAAGCTGGGTATGGCTGGCTTCATCGACTACAGCTTGACGCTAATAATTCTGTTTGGGCTTTAACCACTTGGCCTTCTATACTCCACTTCCAGCTGTAACCCCGCAATTAACCGTAATAGTTACAGCCGTAATGATCATTTTAAGTGGGCATTTGAAACAATCCATCCATAATTTATATTATTTAAACAATTACAATTCTTCATCTGAATCTCTTAAAAGATATAAACATAAACCTATGATACAGAGGATGTAATCCAGCGCAAGTGTTGTAAAGGCATGTAATTTTGGGGATGCTTGGCAATTGGCTTCTTCTGCCTTCAACGGATCGTTATTCTGATTTTGACATATTTGTGAGGCGGCCAAAGATCTGATCGCATTAATTTAATTTCTGAGCAAACTGGTTGGTGCCAGGATGCTTCGTGGGCAGCTGTATGCTCCCAATTCTGCATTGCCCTGGAAACTAGGACACATCTCCCTTCTCCACTGCATGTCCAACCATCCCGGATCCACACATTGAATGTTCTGACCAAAACAAAATTCAGACTGGGAAGGATGAAGACTGACTCAAGAGCCTTACCCGAAGGACTTTTCCTGTGCTAATGTGCATCATAATATCTAAACTCCACAAGTCACACTAATTGTGACTTGTGAATACCACAATCTATTATGGGTTTCGTATTATATATTTTGTTTTCTGCTTAAGGGCTCTTCTTTACATGGAAAAGGCGTTAAAATGGCAATAATAAACTACCAGGGGACAAACATGCATATTAAGGAATGCTTAATATCACAAATTGAATAACAAATTAAAAAATGTTAAAGACTGGATTTTTGTAATTCATCGCTATGTATCAACTATCAAACACAAACAAACCAGTACTCTAACTGATGCATCTGTAACTTTTCTTTTATGAATAAAGAAATACATCCAAGGCTTCTAAAGGCCCGTAACAGAAACTTGGATATCTTGGAACCCATTTATAAGTTAAAAACGCTGGTTTAACGTGTAAAAGTCTGATTTTGTTCAAATACTCATATTTTTTAGAAAAATCATTTTCGAGACAAAATTTAGGTTTGAAAACTAGATTTTAAAAAAATTATTTTCTTGTCAAATAATACTCTATCTCCTAATTATTTTTCTTTCCTATTATTTTATTTTACTCTCTCTCCTAATTATTTTTTCTCTTCTCTCTTCTCTTTTCTATTATAATCTTACCTCAAAATACGTAGAAATTATTCTCATCATAACTTCCCAAATATAATCATCTTTTTAAAACCTAAGTTTTACCCCGGAATCCGTAAAAACTATTCTCCTAACATCTATTCTCCAAAACCTAGATTTTATCTCGAACTCTGTAAAAATTATTCTTCACCGGACTTCTAAACAAACTCTTAAAGTCCAGGCCCTGGATCGGATTCAATTCAGACTTCAGAACAGCACAAGTCTGTCGCTACCATATAGTTGCAATAGACTCCAAAACACAAACCACGCAATTTTGACCGCTGTTCAGTAGTGTCAGTTTGTATATGAATCATCCTCTTCAGCAGCGACATGAGCGCAGGCCTCGGATTTAACAGTTGAAAGGAGTAGATGGGCAATGGGAAGAGTTATCTTAGACATCACAAATCCACAATTCAACTTATTTCACTCAACTTCGTGCAAACTCTGAGGACACCATTATGTTGGAAGTACGGATGGCATGGGGTGAATATGAGAAGGAATGGAAAAATAAATGAAGCTAACCAATGACTTATAAAGAAACGATAACTTAAATAGGGTATTTTGGAAGGAATACACTGGTCAGGGTGTGGAAATAGTTATATGCTCCTTAAACAACAATAAAAGCTTTATCTCATCAAGTGTTCTCGATCACATGAATCACATAAGGCCATTATGTTTTGCCCAAGACTAACTTTTCCTATAATTATATATATCCATCAAGTATGAAAAGTTATTAGAATCAACATCAAATTCTAGTTATAAAGTCATTTCATTCTAAATGACTCTTCTTTTCCTTATTAAACTTCCAGACAATATAAATGTTTATAACCACTCACTCTTCTCCCTAGTCTTTCGATCCCATCCATTTGGTTCCTTCATAAGTTCTCACGTACAGATTTAAATACTACGTTCAATCAATAATAGCTCTCAAATTAAATCACCTTATCACCATCAGCCACCTAAACTACCTAAAAAAGTAGAACTGCTCCGCACCAGACACGCATAAAAATCATTTCCACAAACCTCTAGGTCAGTGTCAGAGTCACTGTGAACCTTTCCAAAGAAAGCAACGTAAAACAGCAAATTGAACTCTTCCTCAAACTAGAAATCAAAGATCTAATTTCAAAATGAGGAATTCTAAGTTGGCAACTTGAACTTATCTGAATCCTTCCTTATGTAAATTTAATGAGATCAGATCAAACCCTACAAAAAAATGAATGAACATAGCAAACAAAAATATGGCACCAAGAAGCAGTAAAAGGAGTCTATTTTAGGCCATCAGATCAGACAAGTAGCATAGGGTGATAGAGTCCGATGAAAGCAGAAACTAACTGAAAGGTTAATCAGGTCATTAATCATATACCAAGGTGCTGACAAATTCTTACAATCTGTAGCAACAGAATGAGTTTCATAATTTCGACTAGAGCTAGAACATGTCCACAGTCGCTAATCTTTGAAAGGGAAAGCACATTATCTCTATAATCCATAATTCTTTAGGCTAACCAAGCATGAGTGGAAACATAAGCGGCATGAAATTGGGTAAATATCGTAACATCTCCAGGGCAAACTGTGGATAAATCCAATTATGATGGCAGATTCTATAAGCTTATATCAAAATTGAGAAAAATACTTGGTTCAACGAGTTTATCGAGGAACAACAGGAAACAAGGATCATAGCAACTGTAGAAATAATATCACTCCAGCCAAGAAAGCAGCGAGAGTCTATAATGTCTTATCCGCAATTAAAACATTAATATTGAATTAACATGCTTATGAGCAGCTTCAAAAATTAACATGTTAAAGAGTCAGAATTAACCATGCAGTAATCAGACTACACCAGGAGCCCAAATTCCACATTTATAGGCTTATTCAACCACAGATAAAACCCTAGAAGGGAACCGATCAAACCCGGAGTGCTATTAACCAAACACAGCAAAAGGAGTGGATCCAATGTATTGTTGTGCATATCAAGTTTCAGTCCGATTCGCTGGAGCCAGAATTAGAGAGGCCAAGGTTCTCCATCTTGAGGCGTTCGAGGGCCTTCTCGTGCGCCCAGCTTTCAATGGTCATATCAGGCTTAGCGTTAAGGCCAACACCAAGGATCACGATGGTTATGAAACTGGCAATGTAGCAAGGAAGCTCCCAATCTTCCCATTTGCGGGGCTGACCAGGGGGCAGTGGGGTACGATTGAAGAGGTAACCCTTGGGGCGGTCCTCGTGGCCAGGGGTGGTCCAGCGGCTGGGACCGGAGGCTCCACCTCCACGAGTTCGGAGGGCGGGGAGGATCCGATGACGGAGCATGGCGGAGGCGCTGCTTAAGGGTGCAGGGGCAGGCATGGCTAGCGTCCTCTCCAAAGAGAGAGCAGCTCTACTCTCCCTCGCAGTCTTTGTTCTGTCGTTCTGGGGTTTGGGTTGCGACCGGGCAACGTAGTTGGATCAAGTCCATAGGCCCAAACTGAAAAACACGTGCCGATGGGTTTGTTTGACAATCTTTCTCATTCCACATCTCAAAAGCAGCCGAATAAAGAAAACTGCGAGCCAAGGCCAGACCACCCACATGCAGTTCTAACAATTTGAATGCATGCCTCATCAGAATCAAATGCACTTGAATCTCACTTCTGTATGCAGGACGCTGGTGAAGTGTCCGCACAACAGTTCATAATGTTAAGGAGACATATATCAGATAACATATTAAAGGTTTTTTTTTTAGACATAAGGAGTTGCAATTGCTAAACTATTCAATGTTTCATAAATATCCTCTGCTTTAGGATGCGATATATCCCCTGAAGTGAATCCTTGCATGACCCCTTTTACTTCAATGCAGCTCCAGCCTGGTTTCTTCTTGAGATTTTTTTCATTCATAACTCTCCTCAGTTCTTCAACTTCATCCCATCTTCCAGCACTTGCTTTGACGTTACTCAACAGAGTATAATAACCAGCGTTATCAGGTTCTAATTCAAGAAGTCTCTGTGCTGCATATTCCCCAACTTTTTTGTTTCCATAAACTCTGGAAGCCGCTAGAAGAGCACCCCAAATCCTGCTATCTGATAGAATAATCATTTTCATTATTATGGATAAGGCTTCTTTAAGCAAACCATGTCGACCCAACAGATCCACGAAGCAGGTCTGGTGATCCAAAGCTGGTTCAATACCAAAATCCCATTTCATGGAACAGTAAATTTTGCAGCCTTCACTCACAAGACCAGAGTGACTGCAAGCAGATAATAAGCTTAAGAAGGTGACAGAGTTTGGCTGAACTCTTTGCTCAATCATTGATGCAAAATAGTTGAGGGCTTCATAGACAAAACCATGGGACCCAAATCCCTCAATCATAGTTGTCCATACGACGACATCTTTGCTCGATAACCTATCAAAATATGCTTTAGCCGAAGAAATGCCACCACTTTTTACGTACATGTTTAAAATGGAGTTTTCCAGTTGGGCAATGTCTTCCTCAATTCCACTAAACAAGTTCTTTATAAGGAAACCATGAACTCCTTTGCCTAATTTCAGAGCACCTAGGTTAGCGTATGCATCAATTAGATTTCTCCAAATTACAGGATCAGGATCAGGGTCTGTAGCTTGCAATTGCCGGAATAGAGTTATGGTCTCCATAAAATGACCGTTTTGAATAAAACCTGACATCATAGCACTCCAGGCAATGTTACTCTTATAATGAATTTCTCTGAACAATTCCACAGATCTTTCCAATTTCCCACATTTTGCGTAAAAATCGAGCAAAGAAGTCAGCAAAATATCATCCGATAGTCCTGTTTTTATGACTAAGCAATGGAAGCTTTCACCCTCAGAAAGACTACAAGACTTTGCGATTGCTGATAAAACTAGGGTCAAAGTCTGAATGTTCCATGAAAATTCTTCTCCACTATGCATTTCTTTGAAAATACGAGCTACTCCAATGATATCTCCATGCATTACGTGAAAGGAAATCAAGATGTTCCAGGAAACGACGTCTTTTCTGTGAATTTCACTGAAAACAGTTTCCACGCATTCAGTATTTCCAGTGTTAGCATACATGCTCAAAACAGCATTTTGCAATGAAGCATCCATTAACAACCCGCTCTTTATGGCATACCCATGAACCTGACTTCCATCCCTCAGAGTCCCAGAGGCACAACATGCCCGCAACATGACAAGTAGAGTCACCGAATTTGGCTCCAATTCCGTCCTCATTTTGTTGAACAGACGAGAGGCGACACTAACATGTCTCTCTGAAATATATCCAGAAATTAGAGATGTCCAGGAAACCAAATCTCTGTGGGGCATAACATCAAACAAGTTACGTGCAGATGTGACGCACCCGCACTTCACGTAAACTTCAATCATGGTATTGCAAAAATATAAATCCATATCCAAACCCATTTGAACTGCTTGACAATGGATCATTTTTGCAAACACAGCATCACTTCGAATGGCAGATAAAGCCTGGTTTATTGTAGGAAAAGTAAATGTATCATGGGGAACGCCCGCTGCTCTCATCTGCTTGTACAATAAAAAGGCCGTATGGGAGAGTCCTAAATCAACTTGGGTCTTAATAACCAAATTCCACATCATTGTGTTAGGCTCTTCCCCTAGAGTCCTGATAATCCCAACGACACTTCCAAGATCATGGAATCGAGCATACAAGTTTATGAGCTTTGAAGCACCGGTTTTGGGTAACAATGCATCTGAGACGATAAGAGCGGCGTGGACTTTCTTCACAGAGTGAAGATCCATGCATGAATGAAATAGCAAATAAGGAAGAGAGGGTGTAGCAGGGACATGGTGATATAGGAGTTTCAGGTGATGGGTGTGAAGTAGAAGAGGAAGTGCAGAGGTGACAGAAAAAGATTGTAAACGTTGAAGGGCATTAGGAAGGAATGGAATATTGAAGAGTAAACAGAGAGGGATTTCTTGTCAACTCTCGGACAATTAAATTGACGTGAAGCTGAGTCTTCGAAAGTAATAACAGATATATATTTGCCTGGTTCAAGTTTATTTCACCGAATGTGTCTTCTTTGGTTGAACGCTAAGGTATTTCTGGTGTCGAGCTTGACCGGTCGAAGCTTTTGATTGTAGTTGTTTCAGAATATGAGTGATAAAGTTTGAACCCCGCATTGCGGCCGCATTGGAACCATAAGAACTCGGCAACTAATTTGCATGCCTTTTAGGATAAACATCACGCAACGAAGAATATCCATGGCAAGCACATCTCCACAATGAGCCGTAGTTTAATCTAAGCATATCCTTTTATCAAGCCCATGCGAATCGCCCTTTCGATCACAGATCCAGATATTTTTTTTTGCCGGTGATCACAGATCCAGATATTCTTTGGGCATTTGGGAAGAAAATCAGTGCTTGTCTAGGAAAGCCTTGAAAGACAACTTCAGGAAAAAATTTCCCTCTTGCACTTGCTTGGAACTTTCTAAAATCATTTAGTTCGTTGAATCAATTATACTGTTGTGGTATTATCACAAAACAAAGAGTGACATGATAGCAACAGTTTATGAAACCCATGTTATCTGCATGCATCCTAATCTTTTTCTTTTCATGTTTTTTTAACAATACTACCACTATGGTCTTACAATATAAAGAATATTTTTTTACTATTTATAAATGACTTGATTAAATTTTAATGTGAATGTACAATTCTATCCTTCATTATTACTATATTAATTTTGTTTTCATGAGTATATATATTAAATACGGATAAAGTTGAAAAGATATTTAATTTCAAGGTAAAATTAATGCGGTTTAAGATTTTTCTTTATCTATGTGAAATATACTGAAAGTAACTCATAAATAAGAAGGGACAAATATCTTCGTTGAATTAACTTATTAGTAAACGATGTGGACTCCAAAACTGCGTTGGCATTCAAATACTATTCTGTGAGTTTCAGCACTAGAAGACTTTATACGTAAATATTAGAAGTGGGGGACGGGAGAGGATGGGCATTTTCTTCATACTACGTGGTGAAACCAAATGAAAGTAATATAAAAGCTTCCTTTTTTTCACCCAAAAAAAAGCTTCCTTTTTTTCATTATTGAATTATTTGAAACTGTGTTGCATAGGCTGCCTGAATTTTTCACCATAAACGTTGGTCACGAAATTGGATGTATTTAGAATACTTGACTCAGTCAAACAGTCAAACGCGACGAAATAGTCTCACAAAAAAACAAGGCTCAATCCCAGCGCAATGGAAGCACAGAAGAGCAAGACAATTAAATGTGGTGCAGCAAGCCCTGCTCTACAAATAGCGACATTTGATCTTCATTTCGATAGAGACAGGAAAAAGGGAAAGACAAATTCAACACATTATTCAAAATTAAAGTAGTTTGTTTCACGCACCTCTACAGAAAGAACCAATAATCTAAATAGCAGTCAATAAACAAGGCAACAATCTCCCAAGAAAGTTCAGTAACGGTTCACTCTATGGTCTTACAATCTGAATCAATCAATCACCTCATAAATGAAGTATTGGATTGAATGACCCCTATAGTTAGTATACATAATAGTAATGATATTTTTTTAATAAGAATAGCATACCAATTCTTCTTCCTGGTTGAGGAAAATCCCGGTTTCCGCCCCACAAATAGAAGACATGGAAACCCTGCTGAATGTGGATGCTTCTCAAATCACAGCTAACTGCAAATTCTATATTTTGTATATACACTACTGTTCTACCAGCTACTAACACAACTTCTATGTGCCTTCAGAGCTCCATCTTCAACTGATTTGAGTGCAGAGTTGCTGTAGCGCAATATAAATTTTCAGTCTTAAAAGATGTTCTTTTCAATATGTTTCCAGCATGTTTAAGTTAAAAATAAATTGAGCGTCGCGTGTACTTTTTCATGATTACAACTGAAGTTCTTTCCACAAACTTGGAACTTCCTACTATAATTTGAGTGACAGGAAAGCCAAATTTCATTAATTGAAATTCAATTGCAACTTTCAAACGATTTTTCAGACCTTTGGCGTTAAATTGATTCATTTAGTCGGTTTAAAAGAAGATAGCAAATGGTTCCAATTTCTGTAGATTTGTATGAGCCCAATGCCAATGGCAATAGGAAACAACACGGATGGAGTTAGAAGTAGAAAAGCTTTTGCGAGTTGTGCATTGCAGTTAAAGCTTAAGCTAAGATCTTTATATCTACCTGAATTTGCTGACGAGTCATAACTCAAAAAGGAGTTATCTGGAGTGATAAAATTACGGTTTCCTTCTCTCCCCAAAAGTGGTTGGTGGAACCCATCAACTTGCCACTGTTGTTGATATTGCTGTCTGCTTCCATTGACTGGGATTTCTGGCCACATCAAAGGTGCAACCATGCCGGTGAAGTTACAATCCATGAGAGATGCACCCTATGATTTAACAAAGGAGAACTGTCAACTGCTATCACATTGATTAAATTCCAGGATCAACTAACATATTTAAGGATAAAGGCACAATGGTTTCATCCACAAAGTTATGGAGTATTCATAATCAGGTCAGACACAGGAAATGAAGAGCAAGATCTGTGTGTGTGCGGGTGGCAACTGAAGAGAGCAAGCTCTAATCGGCTCAGCTGGCATTCATCTCCATGAAACAATTTACATTCCTCAGTAGGCATAGCACAACATCTTACAGAATGAACAGAATCACAATGTTCAACTACAAAGTACAAACCATTTCGTTCATTTACACAACCCCCCCGGACCCGAGTTCAAGTTCGCCATTTGAAATTTTGAACAAAGAAACGTATAAAATATTAATACAATTAGATGGGACAATCATCACATAAAATTTGATTTTTTGCTTTGGTTAAAATCACATTTGATTTCTCTTTCTAGGGGAAGGGAATCAACTAAGAATGCTAGATCTTCTATATTCCATTTTGTCTATGGCACCGCATGATTCCCCCAACTGAAAACAATTAAACATATTTCCTAAAATAGAAAAGGCCATGGGGGAAGTGGGATTAATTATTACTTACTTCTGTAGCCAATATGCTGTCAAGGTTGAAATCAATTCTTGGATTCACCGCAGCCAATTTCATTGATAATAACTGAAATCAGGGAGTGACTCAATCAGCAAAAGATCACGGTGATATTAGATAACTTTAATTAATTTCACCAAATTGCATCATCTATCTCAAAATCCTTATGCCTTCCAATCTTATGCCATTAATTACACTTCCGTTATCAGATCAGTTGCCATGCCAATTCCGTCAGACACGATGTTTCAAGAAAACATTTTCTGCAAATTTTCTATCATTTGATTTTCAGTACCGGGCAATGATGTAACCTTTATCCAAAGTTATATTCACTACCGGCTAATGACAAGCTTAGCCTTCCAATGGTTTCTTAAATAATTTTGGAAATGGTTTAGGGAGTCTGACCTCCACTTGCTGCTGTAGAGATTGCACATGGTTGATGATTTCATCCAGAACCAATGCAGTTCCTGATATCTGTACAGCAAATTCTTTTCAAGTTAGATACTAGTTGCTTACATAAATAACTACTATTGGAAAACATTAACACAACTAACACAATTGAAATGATGCTCCGCAGGATCTTTGTCCATGTAATTAAAACTTTATGATCCAATGTAAACAATGTGTACGTTATGACTTTGGGGAAAATGTAGAAGTTGTGGACCTAGGCAACTATGATTGCGATGGGACCTAGTACACAGTAATTAGGCCACGATAAAGATGATTTAAGCTATGAAAAAGGGCATCACGCCGATTACCGTCTCCCCTTTATTCTGAACCTCTAGAGGCTTAGCTGCTCAAATAGCAGTTGATATCATCAGAAAAAGTATGTGCCAAATTCATTAGCATTGATGTAATGTCACCGAAGTCCATTAATATATCACATTTTTGACAACTCCCTAAAATCAGATGCCCTTTTCATTTCAAAATTTTATAAAGGATGAAAACTGGAAGCCTGAATCCAAGAGACAATATCGTAGACTCAGATTATGACTCTGGAGTATATCGCACTCAGTTTGGTGTCTTGAAGTTGAACTCTCTGGTGAGTACAACGCTTGAATTATCATGTACGAAGCAACATAAATCAGAGGTTGAACGCTGATAAATTAAGAAGTACCCATCACCAAGTCAAGCTCACACTCAATAATTATCATTACGCTTCAAACTACCAAAAATAAGGGAAAAAATAGTATGACCCCACCCCCGGAAAAAAGAAAAGAGATGAATCCTAAGGTTTGTATTGATTTACGTTTAGACATCATTGATTCGACATGTACAATGTCCCAAGCCAGTTAGGTCTGCTGTTAGGTAGAACTATTTGCTCATCTTCTTTATCGTCATCCCATAATGATGTACACCGAACTCGGAGGTAATGGTTACCATCACCGTCACAAGATGGGATTAAAACTTCAATTATACAAGGGACCCACGGATACGAGTTTCAAGTTTCAACATGCCAAAAATATGTCTCCCAAACATTAAAGCCAGAATAACTCTAAGGAAAACCCCCTCCACCACCCCACACAACACGCCCACTGTCTCTTCAAAACTCCAGGAGGCCGGAGAAAGGGAAGAAAGTGATTGCCTTGAGCTTTCCAGCATAGCACATGACATATTTGAAGCATAATTCCAAGTTAGTTTAGAAAATTGACTAACATACGCGATATTCTTGATGTCAATTATAGTACATGTTTATCTAAAAAATGACAACCATGCAACATTCCTCGTGTAATTTTTTCTACAGGTTATGAACAGCTTCTTTCAGATTTGAAACCCCAAAGTCGGAAAGACCTGTCAATGGAGACACTTTACTACCTTGTACAGTAACATCACCGGTGTGACCTTAGAATAGAATAAGAAAATGACTACTTTGACCTCAGAAGAGATTTGTAACCAATCTCCCAAAATGCAATCCCAGCGAGTCGGCGAAATTACATAAATGCCATGTTGAGACCCACTGAGAAGTGGGCACTTTTCTTGATGTAAAAGAAAGCATTTTTTTTTTTGTGAAAAGGTGACAATGACAAGAACAGTTGTTTAACACATAATTGCGCACTTGGGAGACAAATTAGTCAGATAATAATAGGCATTTCCGAAAATCAATAAAGCGTAATTAATTAATCCTGGGAACCGAGGATTAGTGATACTGAAGGGACCGACCTTGGTGCAGCCGGGGACCAGCTCTTGTAAAAGCTTCATCCGAGCATTTATCTTCTCTCTCCTAGCCTAAAATAGTTAGATAATAAAATAAATTTACTTTAGCGAAAATAAATGTTGACAAAAAATTAATGTATTTAAATTATCGATCAGTGAGTGGTTAATGAAGATATTAGTCGGGTTACCCTTTCTGCTAAGCTATGGCTGTCTGTAGCTTGACCTCGACGAGCTCGAACATGAACGTAGGGAAGCT
>JANTPZ010092478.1:0-14307 GCA_025593235.1 Vachellia pachyceras
CATAGAAGAAAAGAAGAAGAAGGGTCTGGCTCTCAAAACTATAAAAGAAAAGGAGAAAGAGTCAGAAACTGAAGAAGAAGAAGAAGAAGAAGAAGAAGAAGGAGATGTAGAAGATGAGGAACTTGCGATGGTTGTAAGAAAGTTCAGAAGAATGTATCACAAGGATTAATGAAGAAAAAGGCCATTCAAAGGAGGATCAAGCAAAGTCATTTGCTATGAATTCAACAAACCTGGTCACTTACGTGCTGATTGCCCATAGCTTGCCAATCAGAGCAAAGAAAAGGAAAAGGAGAAAAAGAAATTCAAATCTTTCAAAAAGAAGAAAGCATATGTGTCAGGAATCTGAGGAGATAGCTCAAATGAAGAAGAAAGTGAAGCTGAAGGAGAAGCCAATCTCTGTTTAGTAGCTCAAGAAGAAGAATGAGAAACAGAGGAGGTATATACCGAACCTAGCTATGATGAATTACGAGATGAATATGATAGCATGCATAAGAGTTATTAAAATTTGCTAAGGAATTATCTTTTCTAAGAAAGAAAGTAAAAGAATTAGAAAAACTAGCTGAGAAATCTGTTATTAATCTTGAATGCTCTAAATGCCATGAATTAAAAACTGAGAATGAACGTCTATCCAAAACTCTTGAAAATTATACTCACAGTAGTGAGATGCTTCATCTTATTTTGAAAAATCAAAGAGTTACAAATGATCGAAGTGGTATTGGATATCATCCACAAAATGATTTCAAAAAGGGGAAGAAAAGGAAAGGCAACATGAGTTATTTAAAATACTTTCAAAAAGCTGTGCATTCATCTGAACCTTATGCCTTCTGTAACTACTATAACAGAAAGGGGCATACAACTTCATCATGCTATTTCAAAAGACACAAAGTATTAGGCACATATAATTGGGTACCAAAAGGAACTTATGTTCCAAAGGCACCAAACACTAACCTAAGAGGACCTAATAGAACTTGGGTACCTGAAACTGTCAAAAAATCTTTTTCAGGTTTATCTTAAAGCATCCAAGGCAAATAAGTGGTACATCGACAGTGGATGCTCAAGACACATGACAGGTGACAAAAGCAGGTTTGTCAGCCTGAAAGCAAAAGATAGAGGAAAAGTAAGCTTCGGAGGAAATCAATCAGGAAGAATTACAAGAGTTGGAGAAATTGCCAACACAAATGGAACTTCTGTAAAGGATGTGTATTATGTGGAAGGATTATGTCACAATCTCCTCAGTGTGAGCCAAAGCACAGACAAAGGAAATTGGGTGATATTTGACTCTGAGGAATGCTTCATCATCAACAAGAAAGATCTTTCCATTGATAAAGAATCCAACTTAGAGCCCTTAGAGACAGTAACTGTTATACTATTGAGTTAGAAAAGAATTTTACAAACTCCTGCTTAATTAGTCAAGCTGATGAAACTCACCTATAGCATGAACGATTAGCTCATGTGAACATACATTAACTTGAAAAATTAATCAGAAATTATTTAGTCCAAAGGCTTCTAAAACTCAAATTTAAGAATGATTTGGTATGTGATGCCTGTCAGTTAGGAAAACAAACCAAATCATATTTTAAATCAAAAACAGAGCTTTCATCAAAAAGGCCTCTTGAACTACTTCATACAGATTTAATGGGTCCAGCTAGAGTAAAAAGTTTAAGGGAAATTTGTATACCCTGGTAATTGTTGATGATTATTCCAGATTTACTTGGACTATATTTTTTGCCTCTAAAAATGAAACTTTTGAATTATTCACTGTATTTGCCAAAAAGATCCAAAATGAGAAAGGTATGTCTATTGTTTCTATTAGAACAGATCATGGAGGAGAATTTGAGAATAGAGATTTTTTTACCTTCTATGAAAATGAAGGAATCAATCACAACTTCTCAGCACCAAGGACTCCTCAGCAAAATGGAGTGGTGGAGAGAAAGAACAAAGTACTAGCAGACATGGCACGAGCAATGATGATAGAAAAGTAGGTGTCACAAGTCTTCTGGGCAGATGCTATAAGTACAGCATGTTACATCTCAAATAGAGCATACATAAGACCTTCTCTTGGAAAGACACCGTATGAGCTATTCAAGGAAAGAAAACCAAATTTGTCTCATCTACATGTCTTTGGCAACAAGTGCTTCATTCACAATAATGGTAAGGATAACCTTGGTAAGTTTGGTCTTAAGTCTGATGAAGGTTTATTCGTTGGTTATTCAAATAGGAGTAAAGCATATAGAATTTTCAATAAACGTACTTGTGTGGTAGAGGAATCAGTGCATGTAGTTTTTGTTGAAACTAATCCTCAACCAAAATCTAATACTGATGAAGAAATTATAATTTGAAAAGGTTTTGAAAATCAAAGCAAAGAAAATTCACTTGATAATAAACCTTTTCAGGATTTTGAAAATGACCCATCAGATGAATTTCCTAAATCTCCTCAACCAAAAGCTTGGAAATACATCCACAATCACTCCATCAATAAGTGATTGGAGAGGTGAGTGAAGGTGTACAAACTAGGAAAAGATTTATTCGTGAGGCTCGATTTTCAGCTTTTATTTCAAAAATAGAGCCTAAGAATGTTGAGGAAGCCTTGTCTGATATGATTGGATAATTGCAATGGAAGAAGAATTAAATCAATTTGAAAGGAATCAAGTTTGGGATTTAGTTCTCAGACCAATGATCATCCAGTCATTGGTTCAAAATGGGTGTTTAGAGATAAACTTGATGAATCAGGAATCATTGTCAGAAACAAAGCTAGATTGGTTGTAAAAGGATATAACCAAGAAGAAAGCATTGATTATGAAGAAACTTATGCTCTTGTGGCCAGATTAGAAGCCATATGTATTTTACTTGCCTTTGCTTGCATTATGGATTTCAAACTTTTTCAAATGGATGTAAAGAGTGCTTTCTTAAATGGTTTCATTATGGAAGAAGTTTATGTTGAGCAACCCCTGGTTTTGAAAATCTTTCCAAACCAAATCATGTTTACAAATTAAAGAAAGCTCTCTATGGTTTGAAACAAACTCTTAGAGCTTGGTATGAAAGGTTAAGTAATTTTTTAACCAAGAAAGATTTTGTTAGAGGAAAAGTGGATATAACTCTATTCATTAAGCATTTAAAGTCAAATTTATTAATTATACAGATTTATGTTGATGATATTATCTTTGGTGCAACTAACGATGATCTTTGTCAAGAGTTTGCGAAGATGATGCAGGGAGAATTTGAAATGTCTATGATGGGAGAATTAAACTTCTTTCTTGGACTTCAAATTAAGCAAAAGAAAGATGGCATCTTCATCAATCAGGCCAAGTGCCTCAAAGAGCTACTGAAGAAGTCTGGAATGGATCAATGCAAAAGTGTTGATACTCCCATGAACTCAAATGCACTCCTTGATGTAGATGCAAATGGAAAAGACTATGATATCAAGAGATATAGAGGAATGATTGGGTCTTTGCTTTATCTCACAGCAAGCAGACCTGACATTCAATTCAGAGTTATAAAGGCTATAAATTTAAAAAGTAATTATAAATTTAAAAATACTTACAATGATCTTCTTAATCTCTTACGTTAAAAGAGATCCATCAGTGTCTGTGGGTGGCCACAAACATCTTTCTGTAGGTCGCCCTCCATCCCTCCCTCTGTATCGCCTCATCCAACTCCGAGTACACGACGGAGAATGGCTTCGATTATGTCGTATGATGGGTCATCTGCCGAGACCGGCTTCACACAGCCCTCCTCGACATGGCCTACTGCTCTAATGACCTCCTAAACCGAACAAATAGGCCCAGTCCCCCACATCGACTGTGTCTATGACGTCCGCCTCCAGCTCCTGGATCGTCCTCATCCTCGTCCTGTCCCCCTCCTTCTGGTGGTACAGGAAACTCCTCCTGTTCTTTCTCCCTTCCCCCATCTTCGAGATGATGATTCCCTGTTTGCATCTCGAACAACAAATTTCCCTACAACAGATTTCAAAATAAAAGTTAGTAAACTATTTATTAATCAAAAATAATTACAACACTTTAAATAATTTAAATTTTACCTTCACTTTCTCACATATAGTATTCTTCAGGATCTTCTAAATCCTCTTCCAAGTCTCAGCGCTGATAGCAGTTGAAGAGCTAACCGCCCTTCCCCATGGTTGCCCGGTGATGTCGTCCCACTGCACGACGACTCTCTGCAACTAGAGAGTTGATGTACATCCCTAAGTGTAAGCTTCTTCGTAACTATCACCCCTGTCGAATTTGAAAATTGAATTCATACAATTATTTCACAAAATAATTATTTATTAATAAAAAAATTAAATAAATCATTTTAATTAAATAATATATTAATTATTTACTTACCATGAACGTCCACCTCAAACCCAGTGGATCGACTAGCAGAAGGGCACCGGAATCCTTACTCCCTCTCGATGTCTTGGTCTTCAAACATCTCGACCTCTTGGACTAAGATGTTGATATCGCCAACGTTGAAGTCGTTGACGCTTAACATCACGTCCCCCTCCTCCTGACCATCTCCACCCTCCGGGAACATAGGCTCCTTCTCAAGCCTCTGACTGCGATCCTGATTAGCCATCTAAAAAATTTAATTAAAATAAAAAATAAAATTTTAAAAATAAATCTAAATATCTAAAAAATAAAAAATTAAATGCATAAAAAAAATTAAAAATAACCTTACAAAAAAAGCTTAATATCTAAAAAAGTTTTAGAAAAATCAAAAACTTGCCCTTTGATGTGACGTTTGCAAAAGATGAAAGTGATCAAGTGAGGGGAAGGGATTTTATATAGGCGTTGATTTAGTAACGGTTTTAGACAAACCACTGCAAATTAGTACCGCTACCATAACTGCTGCAAAATTAGTGCGCCTACTAGGAAATGGCGCTATTTAGTAGCGATTTGTCTGAACCGCTGCTAATTAAGAGACTCTTCATTTTTGTAGCGGTTATTTTTGAAAAACTACTACAAATTGCAATGCAAATCAGTAGCGGTTTTTAAAACTGCTACAAATGTCGTTGCCACTAACGACATTTCGTTTTTGCAGTGGTAAACCTTTATTGAAACCACTGCAAATGTGCAAAATAACGGCAATAAATTTTTGTTCCATTTTTGTAGCAGTTTTAAAACCGCTACTAAAATCATTTCTAGATTGTCGTCGCAAATTAGTAGCACTTTGACCTAAAACCGCTATATAGTTCATGAGTTAGTCACGATTTTTGTAACCGCTGCTAATTAACCGATGCTAAATTCTATTTTTTTGGTAGTGTGTGGAACATTTTTTATTGATAGATCTTCAAAATGTTCTTAGTAATGTATGCTCGGGTTGTTACTGCTTGAGTATCTCTCTTACCATAAAGAAAAAGACAGAGCTACAAGCACAAGCTATAACTATCATATCTCTGATTTTGGGCCTGGAAGCTCAAGAATGAGCTAAAATGATATATTCTAGGGTGAATTACCCTCAAGTCCCAAGGAAGAGTTGTATTTACAAAATGGTCCCAAATATTAGCCTTAAATACAAAATGGTCCCAAAGATTCACAAAATTACAAAATGGTCCCAGGAATAGCTGCTGAGGTTGTAAATGAAGGCTGCTGAGGTTGTTAGAGGTTGTTTGTAATATTTGGGACCATTTTGTATTTACTCGTCTTGCTTGGGACCTGAGGGTAATTCTCCCTATATCTATCTAGTCTAATTGAGCAATAGTCCCAAGAAGTATTTTGCCAGATAAAATGATTTTCAAGGAAAATGTAGCTTTTGGCTCTCTAGAGTAAAGGTTAATAGTGAAGGAAGGTTAGAAAAGGGTTAGATAAAATAATAAAAACTCTAAGGTCACATTACGTACATGCCGCCTTAAGCAATAGCAAAAGTGTGATTTTCAAAAAGTTAAAATGAAAAGGGGCAATTTTTTAATATTATGATGAAATTTAACAAATTGCCCTAGAAACATAGAAATGAAGAGGATATTTTTCCCAAACTATATTTGAGGCAAAATTAAGGTTATAATAGCATAAATTACCTCAGAAAGGAATTTTCAATATTTATTCAATTTTGGATAAAAAAGAAGTATTAGCCAGAAATTAATTATTAAAAACACTAAGAGGCCTCAAATAATTATTTAGTGATAGGGCAAATTATTTTAAGAATTACATGAATTTATAAATGGTTACGGGTCTTAGTAAGGAACAATTTAGTTAATAAAAAAGGTAAAGGTGGTTCAGTCCAAAAAAAGGGTTTTTATCAAAAATTTCCTAAAGGAAATTTCTGGAAATAGTTGAGGTTTGAGAACAATTAGGGAAATATTCCCTAATAAATAGAAATTTTTAATGATCTTAAATTGCTTAGATGATTAGAGAATTCTCAAAAAATATTTGAGGAATGTTAGTTCCTTATTAAAGGGTACAATAGAAACCAAAAGGAGTAACAAGTCTGTGAGAAGTCCTCCAAGACTTCCAAGTGCATGATGGTAAGATTAGTAGATAGCATCATAAGTAAAGTTAAATTAAGAGATTAAAATTGATCTCAAGGACAAAGATGAAAAATTAAAATGAAGGGTCAGAATAAACTCTTGAAAAATTCTAATTCTGGGTGGTTTATAATCGGTGGGTTGATGTAAATATCTCAACCCAAATAAACTCTCCATTAAACACCATTGCAGCCATTCTTCTTCTCATTTTCCCACATAGAGAAGAGATAGAGGAGGCTTCCATGGAGAATTAAAGAGAAAGAAAAGAGAGAAATGATCATAGGCCAAAAGCTCCCCTCAAATGACTTCTTTTCACTATACTCTCTTCACAGAAGTTGTTCCTCTCATCAAAAGCAACATTTTATGGTTTTAGTTTCTTAAGAGGAGGAACTTGGTGCAGCTTAAGAAGATGGAAGTTTCAAGGAATCAAACTTGGAGTCAAGATAATTAGTGATTTTAGATGTATTGATGTTGTTGTTGATGAATTGAGTTGTAGCTGTGTTTTTGTAATCTCGGGAAGCAATAACCCTAAGGAAAGTTGCTGTTGAAATTCTAGAAAATCTGTAAAGGTTGAATCATGAGCCAAAAGGTTATTATAGACAAGATTATGGAAGCCTATGGATTGAAATTATGAAAAAGTAATTTTTCCTTCCCATGCATTATTTTCGGCTAGAACATGGCAATAAGGAGGAGATAAATTTGATCATTTTGATGTTTCAATGAGTTTAAAAGGAAAAATTATGAAGGGTATAAGTGAGAAGCCTGTTTGGAAGTATTAGAAGTTAAGATTGAATGTCTATGCAATAACCTCCCTATGCCACTGTTTTGAGTAGTTGAAAGGAAATGATGTTTCTTTTTATCCATTTGAGCTTAAAAATGGAATCTATATGTAAATTTATAGATAAGAAGAACGTTAGATTAATTTTTAATCTTAAGGGTTTAAAAGGCAAAGTTAGGGTTCCAAGAAAACAAGAGTAGTTAAGAAAAGGACATGTTTTCAAGGATTCTAATGATGCTAGTAACTTATCTGTGATATTTATTTAGGGTCATTGGACATTATGGAAGTGACATGGAAGCTTGGATAATGAAGCTCATAGCATAGAAAGAAAGAGAAACAAAGAAAGTAAGAGGGAAATAATAAAGTTTCAAGGTAATACTGTATCTTACTCTTTATGATTAGTTGTGCTTGCATGAATTGACATGTTTGTATATTCTATGTGAAATCATGCATTTATAAATATTATTTTATGTAATGCGTGTTATAGACCTATATGTTTTATAAGTTATGCACGATAATTTTGAAACATGTCATTTAATAAAAGTGTTAAGTTGCAAGCATGTTATGATTGCCAAGCTATGCTAGGTATGTTGAGTGGTATATGTTTGCTTTTAAAATTATTTGAATCTTATCCTCCCACAAACTAACCATGCCATGTCACAAGTTTTCAAGAGAAAAACGAATGCAAGAGAGGGGTAAGTAGAGCAAGAAATGAGCTTTTATAGCATCATCTTGCTTGAATTGTGTATATAAATATTTCATGGTTTATATATGTAATAAACTTTGATGTATATTTTATATGCACTATGTTAATGTGTTAATAATGCTATAGCACGCATGAAGATAAGTTGTATGATTTAATATAGCAAAGTTGTATGTAATCAAGTGGAGAAAGGGAATAAATACCCTTAGAAAGCACTAAAGTTGATGTAAAGATAAACAATGGCAAATTATATTCAAAGTTAATGAAACTACAGCACGCTCCAAGGATTAAAACAAGTCCTAATTTACTAAATTTGGATGTGTATAATGAATCTTATAAATTTCCAAAGTTTGAGATAATATGAAAAGTCAAGAAATGACCAAATGAACGGTTATTGTTTTGGATTTATTTGTATTAGTTGAGTATGAATAAGGCCTACATGTTATCTATGCCTTGTAGATGAGTTCAAGAGCTTTAAATGAAGACTTAGAATACTCCATTTCGAATTTTATAAAATTGGTTATGAATTTTTAAAGTTGGATAAAAAATATAAAATTACCAAATGAATAGTAATTCAAATAATAAAAGGCAAGTTTTAATTCATGGGTTTTAATAATCAATTCGCTTGAAACAACATTTTGGAATGTGTAATAAAGTGCATAAAAGAAATGTTTTACAGTGACGCTCTCCATTTATACACTTTATTATTCATTTGAAAGAATAATAATTCAGGCGAATCGATTATTAAAGCTCATTCGGTTTACTATTCATTTGGTATTTCTATATTTCTGATCTAAATTTAAAAGATCATAACTAATTATAGAACAATCGTAAGTGGGTGATTTAAATTTCTTTTAAAAACTCTTCATGTCAATTACTTGATAATCTTAATGATACCTGCCATGTCTTGATTCGGATTGGTCTTATTTAACTCTTTAAATGGTTGGCGATGATGCCCAATTGACGCAATTAAAAAAGAAAAGGAGAAGCATGTCTTCTAGGCTTATATGGATTAGGGGGATATTATTGGAACAAATTAAAATTCAACATTTGGGGACCACGCATATAATTAAAAAAAATCACACAATTAGATCAATTATCTTCACAACCAAAACGCAAAATGCATGTTTTGGGATTGGCTATTAAAACTCAAAACGCGCGTTTTGGCTTTTACTTTTAAGGGAGGCGCAAAAAAAAACCAAATAAATTAACCCAAAATGGTCAATAAAACGGTCAAATCTCATATAATTGCATCCGATATTATTTAAAGGGTTCAACAATAGATTTTGCCCATTGATTGAATGTGTATCATTATCTAGAATCTTCATTAAAGGGACAGTGATGTGGCCTTTCTCCTTTAGCCAAGACGTGGCCTTCATTAATTTTTGGTACGCATGCAGTTTCACAGTGCATATTACTATTGTATAACAATTGATGTGAATAGTACAAATCTTTATCTTTTTTTTTAAAGCACATGACATCATCCTATTAAAAGTGATGTAGACACTTCTTTTAGTGAGGACTCAGACATCAGTTCATCAGGAATTGACCCTTTACGCTAAACCTAATTAATATTGATAGATTTTTTTTATAATTTTTACCTTTTGAACAGGTTATTAGATATTCAATTTTTAGATTTTATTAAAGGGAGTATTTAACGGAAAGTGGGCTTTTAAAGCCCAACTCTTTTAGGCATGAGCCCATAACAAAGACTAGCCCTTTGTTTATATATATCAAACAAACATAGTTGGAATTAACCATAACACAATTAGTACTTAACTGGGTTTCTTAAGCTTTTAGTCAGTGATTCGAACGTTGGCTGTGTGTATGGAGAGAATGTCATGGTCAGCACTAAAATCCCTTTGAAAAATTTATGATGTGAGAGGATTAATCACTGCTACCAGTAGTAGATACTTTGCATTTAAAAAACACAAAGATAGTTATAATTCAAAGAAAATAAGTGTACCATTTGATTCCATTAAGCAATTGATTTTTCCCATGCAAAACGGAATCGCAAATTGAACTCTGCTTATACTACACAACAAACAAAAGAAAATGAAGGTAATTAACGGTGAATTAATCTAGTGGAAGGAATTAATCACTCACAATGTATCGAACCGAGATTTGAATTTTTATAAAAGATGTGCTAATATTTAACAAGTAACGGTGAGCTTTTGAAGAGAGATCAACACAGTTTGTTTCTACACTTTGAAGTCGTTTGTTTAATTTTTGTGCGTGCAAAAACCGATCAACTCGCTCTCGTTCCCCTCCAAATCCAATATAATATAACATGGCCGACGATTCCTTTCATTGTTTTGAATATATAAGGAGATTATTACATCATGTGACCCAAATATTATGCTTATTTATGATATGTCCTACTTTCTTAAATGAGTTTTGGCTCCTAGTGATCCACCAAAAATAGATTTAGTTAAGAAGAGTCTAATTGATGTAAAACAGGAAAGGATGGGGAGGAAATAGAAGGGAAATGAGAGAAGAGAGGTAGAAACGATGGACATAAGAAATTTTAATTTAGAATTCAATAATAATAATAATAATCATCATCATCATCATTAAAGTGTGTGTTTGAGAATCCGTTGGTTGGGAGAAAGAAGTTTACGGATTCAAAAAAGAATTTACGAAAGTCAATAAGAATTTACGGATTTCAATATGCTTTTTACAAATTTCAATATATTTTTTACAAATTTCAATATATTTTTTGTCTTACCTTACGTGCACTATTGAAAAAAAGATTTTCCAAATATGCTTATAAGATTAAACCCAATCACTTAAAGTAGTAGTATAACTACCATATGGAAGTTTTAAAAATAATGGTAAATATTGAATTCGTACACAGATAATGCTATCTGTCAGAATAAGGGGATGCCTGTGGTGAGGATGAATGACCTAGTGGCTTATCCTTAATTTTTCAAAAGAGATTGGTCTCTAAAATAATAATGTAATACATAATAAACATCAGCCATTCAGAAACCATAATAGTACCACGTCTTTTTAATGCAAAAACCAGTTGATCTTTTTAACAGATCATTGTTATTAATTAATTAATATATTTATCATTTTTTAAAATAATTTTTATTACTTATAACTGATATATAATATAATTATACCTATAAGAATTTTAAAACATATATTATAATTAAGTAAATTTTTAATTTCTTAAGAATTGATTTTTGTATTACGGACTCCGGTAGTTTAAAATAATTAAAATTATAATAAGTTTGCCTAGCCAATCCTAGTGAGGCTGGTGGTCCCCACAATTTGACGTGCCACCAACCCTCCATATCACATTTTCAGGATACATACGTCCTTCCAATTCCTACCCTTCCTGTTTTGCCTATAAATAAGAGCCTGTTTGCCATGGGAAGGGGAGGGAAGATGAGTGGAAGGAGAATTTTTTTGAGTTAGGTTTTTAAAAAATAATAAAAAATTGGGGTTTAAAACTTAATTGTTTCTTCTTACTTTTTTTTTTTATCACCTCACCTCACCTCCAAATCCCTTGCAACAGACAGCTCCTGGAAGAAATGAATAGGACTTTAGACGTAATATAATTTTTTTTAAATATGTAAACTCCTTTTTTTTTTAAAGGTGTTTAGTTAATAACTATAAGGAAAGAGGAATTGTGAATGCTCTTGTTTGCTTTGTTTACACAAAAGGGCGAACTTAGTGCCTGGTGGTCCCCTAATAAAGGCATTTAATGGAGAGAGGGGCCATGCCCATTAAACAAAAGTGTGATTAAAGGCAAATTGATTAGATTAACAAGTGAAGTGTATTGATAATGTTATATTTCAATATAGAAAATCCCAATTAAATCAAGTTGGAATACCAAAATTCAAATTCAAACTTTCGTTTTTAACAAATCCCTAATAAGGTCAAGAGACCTTATTAATGATTTTTTTATTGTTGTTAAAAGATTAAAATGCTTCTTATAGTAATACAGATAAATTGAAAGTAAACCTTAGGTAAAACTCAAAAGGCTAAAGTATACATTGAACCGTTTAAATTCACATCAAATTTTAGTTAGTTTTTTTAAGTTTAAAAATTACATTTTTGATTAATTTACCATAACACCGTAATCTTATTTATCAAAAAAATGTTCGCTTATCAAATATAAATGATGATTATGCACTCAATTTCTCATAAAATATGCTTAAATCTTAAGTGTTTAATATTAACATTTTTCATATTTTAAAATATAATCATGTTTTATGAGTATTTAACAATATAATGACCGTGTAAAACTAAAAATATACTTTTAAAATTTAGGGACCAAAATTAAAACTTGATATGAATTTAAAGAACAAAGTGTATACTTTAACCAAACTAAAAATTGAATGTCTTACAATAAATGTTGTATTAAATCCAATCTTCTTTTACTATACGAAATTCAAAATTATAATAATAAAAACATGCTTATCCATAAAAATGAGGATGTGATTGAGTCCATCCATGGTTAGAGAGGTTGACCAATATATTATTATGGCTTAGTGGTAGGGTAGAAGCCCTTATCAACTCCCATATATGGGGTTGGAGCCAAGGCTTTCTGTGAACATTGGAAAACCAATTAAAAGAAAGGAGGGATTCGGTATTATTTAGCTTTTTAATGAATTTGATCATACGATTACGTAACTGTTTTTTTAGAGCCAACGTTTCAAAGCTTTAAAACTGCCTCAAACAGCATCGTCAGAAAATGACCTAAACTGTGAGGGTTTTTTTTAAAAAAAAAAGAGAAAGTGATTTTATGCAAGTCGAAATAAGTATGTAAGAAAAGTTTTATCTCGACTTATGTGCAACGTGCTCTCAACACAGTGGAGGACTCATAACCCTGACTCAGGAGATTCAAGATAAGTGGATTTAAGATAAATAAGATTTATTCTTTATACGTTTTTTAGAAGAATTTGAGGTAAAATTTGGCGGGTTCAAAATTAGCAAATAAGTGGGTGCAAAATGAATAACATAATACTAATATATACATAATTTTCTGGAAGTCAAGAGGTGCGGCTGAACCCACTGACTAACATGTAGGTTCGCCTATACCCAACGCACTTTCCAAACACAAGCACAATAATGTGTGTGTTTGGAAATATGTTAAAAGAATAATTTTACATAAATTGAGGTAACTATATGAAATAATGCTTCTCAATTTACGTAAACGTAATTCTAAACCGAGAAACCAAACATGGGCGATGTGAAAGCAATCGACGGGAGGCAATGAAGCCTTGTAAATAAAGAAAATCTCATTAATTGAGAATTAAAGTAAGAGATATGACCCAATAAGTATCCATTAATATGATAACATATATTTTATAGAAAAATAACCCCTTTATTAAGGGGGCTTAAAGGGTCAATAGCTGTAGAGCGAATACTAGTGCTGGTAAAGCGGGCCAACCCGCAGGTTGCGGGCTGGCCCGCTCGGTTTGGCGGGCTGGCCCGGGTTGGGATTCCCCAACCCGCGGCCCGCCCGCCAACCCGCCAGTTTTTTTTATTTTTTTAAAAAATTAAAAATAATTTTTTTTTATTTTTTACCTACTTTTTTTTATAAGATTGCATATTTATGCTATTCTCTTTCAAATTCTATGAATAAGTGTTCAATAATTTCCTAAAAATAGAATTTAATATTACTTTATCCTTATAAAAAATATTGGGATGGAAAAATGTAAAGATATGAGATATAATAATTTTAAAAATTAAAAAAAAAAGAAAAACGGGCTGGCGGGCTAGGCGGGGCGGGCTGGATCAGCCTGCCTCCCTGACGGTCTGGCATTTGCCAGCCCGAGCTCGCAAAAAAAAACGGGTTGGCGGGTTGGACCCGCGGGCCCAACCCGTATTACCGGTACTAGCGAATACTATAACCAGCAGTGAGAAGGGCCACAAACAGAATTAAATAGACAGAAAAAATAAGGCAAAAGAAATATTGATTTGAAACCGAAGTTGCATTAGAGACGCAGCCATTCCCACTCAGCCCCCCCCTCCCTTCGTTTCGTCTTCCATCTTACCGAGAAAGATGAGCTGACTCTCTCTCACTTCTTAAACGGCGTAACGGACATCCAGAAGCGCCGTCACGGACTGACAACATCATCTCCTTGAGCGCATGCCTCCTCGTACATAAGCCTCTGAGTCTATGTTAATGGCCTTAGAGCAGCAATTATCACTGGGTCCGAATCCTAATCTTGTTGATGGCCAAACAGACGGGACTTCTAACGGCGTTGATGTCCGGCTGCCGTCCACCGACGTCGGAGAAGATGGAGTCAAAGCGCCGAGGTTGCCTCGTTGGACGAGGCAGGAGATTCTTGTGCTGATACATGGGAAGAGGGATGCGGAGAATCAAATTCGAGGGAGTCGTAGTGCGGG
>JANTPZ010092480.1:0-13575 GCA_025593235.1 Vachellia pachyceras
ATAGGCTGTCTTCTCGGGATGTTCTGAACTTCTTCAAAAAACCAAAATTGAACCAGACATTGCTCAATAAGTTGATGATCGTGCTGTTATCCATCGATGCTGTGGTTGACGATGCAGAGCGGAAGCAGATCACTAATCCGAAGGTGAAGGACTGGATTAATTTGGTCAAAGATGCAGTGTTCGATGCTGAGGATGTCTTGGATGAGATTGATTACGAAATGTCCAAGCGCAAGCTGGAGGCTGAGCAACAGAGTCAAACCAGTGCTATTGGAAAGGTACGAAACTTCTTCAGTGCTTCCGTTAGTTCATTTGAGAAGGAAATTGAATCCAGGGTGAAAAATGTCCTTGAAAATCTAGAATATCTTGCCTCTGAAAGGGATATATTAAGACTGAATGAACATGACCGTGTTGCTGGATTAAGAAGTGCTATACCAGATAGATTGCCATCTACATCTTTAGTGGATGAAGATGGAATATATGGTAGAGGTGATGAGAAAAGAACCATCATTGAATGGCTTCTATCAGAAAAGTACAACAACAAACCGTCTGTGATTTCTATTATGGGTATGGGTGGTTTGGGCAAAACTACTCTTGCCCAGCTTGTTTATAATGATAAAAGGGTGGTGGATGCTTTCAACCTCAGAGTATGGGTGTGTGTTTCTAATGAGTTCGATGTCTTGAGGGTAACAAGAACAATTTATGAGGCAATAACTGGATGTAAGGATGATACCAATGATTTAAATACGCTTCAAATTAAATTGAAACAACAGCTAACTGAAAAGAGATTTCTCCTTCTTTTAGATGACGTATGGAATGAAAATTATATGCTATGGGAGGCCTTGCAATCTCCATTCAATCATGGGGCTTTAGGAAGCAAAATTCTTGTAAACACTCGCAGTGGACTAGTTGCTTCAATCATGCGTTCTACGAAAATACTTCCTTTGAAGCCCTTATCAGAAGGAGATAGCTGGTCATTATTTAGCAGATATGCATTCCATGATGGAAATGTTATTTGTTCAAACTCTGACCTTGAAGAAATTGGTAGAAAAATCAGTAAAAAATGCAAAGGGTTGCCTTTAGCTTTAAAATCCGTCGGGAGTCTCTTGTACACAGAATTATCTCATGAGCAATGGAATGGCATTTTGAAAAGTGAGATATGGGAGGAAAAGTGCAAGGGCAATATTCTACCTGCTTTGAGGATGAGTTATTGCTACCTTCCCTCCCATCTGAAAAGATGCTTTGCTTATTGTTCAATATTTCCCAAAGGTTATGATTTTGATAGGGAGCATTTAATTCAATTGTGGATGGCAGAAGATTTTCTGACATGTGCTCATCAAAGCAGAGTTGCGAGAGAAGTAGGAGAACAATTCTTTCATGAGCTATTGCTGAGGTCACTTTTTCAACAATCAACAGTAGATGAAACGCGTTTTGTCATGCACGACCTTATTAATGATATGGCAAAAGTTGAATATGGAAAGTTTTGCCATAGGTTGGAGGTAGATGATGTAAATAATTTGACAAAAATGACCCGCCACATTTCATTTTTGAGAAATAATGTTGATCCATCCAGATTTGAGGTTATATACCAGGCTGATAAATTGCGCACATTCATGAATCTATCTATTCAAGGTCATAGAAGTACATGCCATACCTCTATTCTCCACACTATATCTGGCAAGGTTGTTTACAATTTGCCATTCAAGTTCATTTGCATGCGAGTTCTATCTTTGACTGATCATCTCATCTTGGAGTTGCCTGAATCAATAGGAAATCTCAAACATCTACGTTATTTGGACTTATCGGGAACAAAAGTAAGGAAATTGCCAGATTCGATTTGTCAACTTCACCTTTTGCAAACACTAAAGTTGTGGCGTTGTAATCTTTTGGAAAAGTTGCCCATGGATTTTCATAAACTTGTGAATCTGTGTCACCTTGATTTTCGTGAAACTCAGGTGAGAGAGATGCCAAAGCAATTTGATAAATTGAAAAATCTTCAAGTTCTGTCATCATTTATTTTAGACAAATCTAGAGAGACCAACATCAAACATTTGGAAGGACTTAATCTTCATGGATCAATTTCCATCTTGGAATTGCAGAATGTAGTTTCTCCCTCAGTTGCCTCGGCAGTCAATTTGAGAAGCAAGATACACCTTAAGGAGTTGACATTACAATGGTGCATGGACAACGAAAAATCACAACATGACAAGGACGTGCTGGAGAAATTGCAGCCTCATCACAATTTAAAAAAGCTATCAATTGGCAACTATGGTGGTAATGAGTTCCCAAATTGGCTTGCAGATCATTCATTGTCCACTACTGTGTCCCTAGAGCTAAGGAACTGCAAGTACTGCAATTTTTTGCCATCACTTGGCCTCTTCCCATATCTCAAGTCATTGTCAATTATAGGGTTTCATGGTATCACTACTGTAAGTTCAGAATTTTATGGAAATAGCTCTAATTCTACATCCTTGGAAACCTTGAGGTTCGGAGACATGAAGGGTTGGGAGGAATGGATATGTGAAAATATCATTGTTTCCTTCCCCCTTCTTCAAGAGTTGAGGATAGAAAATTGTCCAAAATTGAAAGGGCAACTTCCTCAACAACTTCCTTCTCTAAGGGTTCTAGTAATTTCCAATTGTGAGAAGCTTTTGTTTTCAATTCCATGGGCTCCAACTCTTCATAAATTGGTTCTAAGAGATTGCAGAAACGAGCAGTTGGAAAGTCTTCCGTCAACTCTAAAAGTGCTTGACGTTTCTGGGTGCTTCAAAAGTTTATTATCAGTTGACAAAATTGAGAATATCATTGCCAGTTGTTGCCTTGAAGAGTTGAAGTTTTCTGATTGTCCCTTCCTAGAATTCCCATTGTGCTATTGTCATAACTTCATTCTTGAAATGGAGATAAGAGGAAGCTGTGACTCTCTCAAGTCTGTTCCACTAGATTTGTTCCCGAAGCTTCAATCATTGAAGTTGATTGACTGTAATAATCTTGAAATGATATCTATTTCAGAGGGGCACCATTATTCTCTTACCAGATTGTACATACGAAAGTGTCCTAAATTTTCATTTTTTCCTGAAGGAGGGTTTTTTGCTCCCCAATTAGTATTTTATTGCATAGAAGAATTGAAGAATTTGAAATCGCTACCGGAGAAGATTCACATTCTCTTTCCCTCCCTCACCCATCTGTTAATAAAATGCTGCCCTCAAGTGGAGTCATTTCCAGTGGGAGGTCTCCCATCAAATCTCAAATATTTGGATGTCCTGGAATGCCCGAAACTCATAGCCTCTCGAATGGCATGGCATCTGAGTAGCCTTACTTCACTACAACACTTAACGATTGGAGATGCAGATGATGAGTCTCTTCCTGATATTGGACTACTTCCACCTACTCTTCTTTGCCTTGCGTTCCATGACTGTCCAAATCTTACATCTTTGGAACACAGAGGTCTCCGCCACTTATCCTCTTTGGAATGCTTGGTATTTTGTGGCTGTCCTAAACTCCAATACTTTCCAAAGGTGGTTTTGCCCAGTTCCCTTTGTAGACTACGGATTATGGGATGTCCATTGCTCAAAAAGCGGATCCAGAAGCAAACAGGAAAATTTTGGGCAAAGATTTCTCACATCCCTTTTGTTAGCATTGAAGACGATGAAGTATCTCTGAGTGAGCTTCTCGCTGATGAGGGCATCAGTTTTTCTACCATTCATTTCGTTAGGTATATATTTACTCCTTTTTGAATATTTCAAATCGTGAACATATTTTCCTTTTCTTTTGCATATTTGTTTTATATTTTTTTTGGTGAAATTTGCATATTTGTTTTAGATTTAATATCTTCCATTATAGAAGAACTTCAGCTTAAAATTGAATAAAAAGAAATAATATGATATACTTATTAAAAATGTTATCTTGCTGTGCCAAAATATGATAAATTTTTTAAAAAAATTAATAAAAGCAGATAAAAAAAATGCAATTCTAACTCTAATTCTAGTTTCAATCTAAGAATAATTTAGAATTTGTAGAAGAGATTTAGTCCTTGCATATTAACTCAATTTAACTCAACTATTTAATAAAAAGAGTAATTGTGATGCGGTTCAAGAGCTTTTGTTGATGAAATTGGCCCAAATTAACTTGGTTTCTATTGCTGTTGAATTTGACAGTTGAGACAAGCAAGTTCAGTGGTGCAACAACTCCAAACTCCAGAGCCTGATCAGACTGAACTCTAGTGTGTAGGGCATGTTCTTATTCAGATTTCACTGATCTTGCCCATTATCTATTGCACTTCAAACATTATCTAGTGAGAATTGCAATTAGGTTCTAAGAAAGGAAAATAGTATCTGACAAGTCCTTTAAGAACATCTCAATTAGCCACTTTCATTTGTTATTGACAAGTTCTTGAAACTTGTCAGATATTATATATATGCATGACACTATTAAAGTATCAAAGCATAAGATTTTCCTTTCATGTATCTGCATCCCATCAGATCTTTCTAATAGCAATGTTTATTTTCTTGTGCTTGGGAAACATATTGATGACAGCTATATATGAGTGCATAATTCATCTTAACACTAAAGATTATGATATATATGAACATGGTACCATAATTGGATTATGGCAGCCTCGGTTTTGACTTTTGTTTTCAACAAAATGCATTTACCTGTTGCATTATTTGAGATGTTTGAATCACCAAACATTATTTTCTTTTCTTTTTTTTTTGTAAAAAAAATATATTTAATACTTTAAAGAATGGCTTCTGCATTATGTTGATGCATTTGATTGTTTGATTGAGCTTGTTCAAGCAGTTTTAGACAGAATGATGTTAATTTATTTTTGAAGACCATGGACTGGAAGCATTGCAAAATGTGAGAAATTTTGATAACTTAAAAGTTCACTTGTTAGTTATGAAAGCAAAATATGTCATGAATCCACAAGATGAACTTGCTGCAATTTGAAATCCCAATGAAAATTTCTTAAGGGCATTATGCAAACAGAGACTGATTAGCTTTCCTTTTCTTTGACAGGCTCTTATATTGTTTACCCACTGAACATAAGAGACTCTTCTCATATTGTCCAAGAACATCAGGAGCAAGATAGCCCCTCCAACTGCTCAATGAATACAACAACTCCCATGAAATTGATTGCCAAGATGACCTATCTTGACATTCTGAGATTCTATTAGACTTGTAATACCTGACAAGTGAATGTCACAAGACTTCAAATTTCTTTACCTTGTCTTCCTTCAGAATTTGCCTAAATTGTCATCCACCTAAGTGTCATGTATATACTGGCATTTAGTGATTGTGGTTTTTGGACATGACCTTTGTAATAATTACTCATCATATCTCAAGCTTCCTTGGGAACTTAATATTGGAAAACGGCATATAGAAATGATGACTTGGCTGGAAAATCACTTCTCGTTCTATATAGGGTTTATTTCGAAATACTGTAGAGAAGTGCGTCGCGGTAAACATGTGAAGGGGATTATCTCGTATTGCGGAAAAATACTGTTGAGCATGCATTTGAGCTCCATGTAATCATTACAAAACACACCTATAATGTCTTTTTAATCTATTGTCATTTATTCAAATTATTTCGAATTCTCGATCCTAATATTAATATATCTAATGCTAATATATGATTAATATATAATATAAATATAGATATATATATATATATATAAAATATGGAATTCCTACTTCATCCCTTACGCTTGCTTACATCATCTTCGAGTTGTCCGGATGATAGAGGTAGAAGCACAGCACTCATTGCTCTGCCTCCCACATCCTTTGGGTTGATTTTGACGACAATTGTTCTAAACAAGTTTTTTGTATTTTTTGTTGTTAAATGTAATTTCTGACAACAACTACTCAACCATATTTTTTTCCTCAAAAATTGTTTTTTAAAAATATTATGAAATTACCCGGAAAACTTAAAAATAAAAACAAAAAATAAACTAAGAGGCCTCAAAGTTTCCGTTTTTACATAATATAGGGAAAATTATGAATATATATACACAATTAATTAACAAAAGCAAAAGGAAGCACAAATGAATTAGAAGGAGTGAATTTAATGCTGTGGGTTTGGGTTTTATTATTCTTCTTGTAATATATTTATTTTATGTTGTAGAACTAATATTTAGATGTCTTTATTTTAAATGTTATTCAAATGTTAAAATCCAATACCATCTACATAACTCTATATATACTAAAGAACAAAGTATGTATATGATCTTTTAAATTTACATAAAGTTTTAATTTAATCCTTTAAGTTTAAAAGTATATTGTTAATCATTTATTCTCAACACTGTTAATTTCATTTAATAGAAAATCCTGTTTCATCAAATTTAAAAAGTGATTATACAATTAAATGTTGATAAAAACATGCTTAAATTTTAAAATATAAAAATAAATATATTAAATAATTAATGTTAAAGTATATTTAGACATCATTTCATTACTGAATTACTGTTTAAATTTATAAAGTAAGCATTTTTCGTTAAATGAAACTAACGACATTAAGAATAAATGACTGAGAATGCATTTTTTAAACTTAAAGGACTAAATTAAAATTTCATGTAAAATTAAAGAATCAAAAGTATACTTTGACCTAAATTAATCTTAAATATATTTTAAATTAATCTTAACAGTTTCTTAATTATTATTTATTCACTATAATATTAATTAGCAATTCAATAATCACATAATATCAAAATAATAACTATATCTAGTTATTATCTACCTTGTTATAGAATATGATGTACAGTGTGAATGTTGATATGGCTCATAAGATTTCACTTTGTGGTATTATGTTCTTTAAACTCCCAATTAAAAGGTTTTAAGTGTATGTTCCCTATAATCTCCAATTATACCATTATGTTGATTAATGTCATTGTAACTTATTGGGTGTGTATCAATGCCTTGAACCTTATAAATAGGGACAATGTACTAAGCATTTGAACATCAAAGTGGTGAATAAGAATATACCATTTCTCTTCCTCTCCCTTTCAATCTCTTTCACTATTCTCTTATACTCTCAAATTCTCTCATTTCATAACACGTTATCAACAAGATATTTTTTTTACAAGAGGTAAACTTATATCATATTTTAACAGTTCCATCTACTTTGTCTTATTGTATTTTTTTTATTTCATCTTGATCAATTTGGGATAATCTGATAAGCCATTGTATGAAATTAGTTAATTCTTTTACCGGATGTTTTAAACAACGAATTCCAAAGGTTAGAATTAGAAATTGTTTTCATTATTATATATTATTCTAATCCTTTTTACAAATTATTTATATTGTTTTGATATATAAGTCATACCTGAGACCTTAATTTTTGTTGTAATATTCTCTTTATATTATATTCTTGTAACTATTATTCTTATATTTACATTGTTTTTATTGTTATTTATTTTATTGTTCTTATACTTTATATTTTCCTTATCTCTACTTTCCGTGTCAATTTATTTTTTATTTATTTCATTATTCACTTCATTATGGTTATACCCACATCACTATCACTTATATAAATCACTCTACTTATATATATATATATATATCTATGTATCACTCTATTAACTTTCTGATAAGATGCCTAACAAGGATGATGCCCAACCGTGGAAGTTCAACCAACAAAAGCCAAACTTCTTGCCCTTGATCCCAAATCCAGAACGAGAATAGGTTATTTTCAAACATGAGAAAATGAATGAAAGAAAAAGTGCAGAGCAATGGATCACCAAACTTGCTCCAGCGAGGAAAAGTAAGGTGGCCCTTCTTCTGGTTGAAGCTTGGTATGAGCGACAATAGATATTAAAAAATCGATTTGCAGATGGGCTAGTATTTGATGAAAAACCCTTGGTATGTGCGACAACAAGAATATTTTAAAGAAATTATTAATTTAAAAGATAAAATTAATGAAGGTATTTATTATCAATATCAAAGTAAATTCTTACTAACTCGTACATTTGCATTAGAAAGATGAAAAAGGGCACCAAATGTGAACATTATTAATTAAACATTAATGCAAACAAGATTTAGATCTATAATTTATTCAAACATACACTTATACTCTATTTTATGGACAAATATTTTAAAATATTCTAAAATTCTTCTCTTAAGTGTGGTGTGTCATCATTTTTATTAATGCTCCATTGTAGACTAATATTATTTCGCTCAATGGCCTCATGTAGTCAAACTCAATGGCACCTTCCAGTAAATTGTAAACACACTCTTGGCTTCCCGCAATCAGTTGTGGACTTATACTTCCCATCAATGGCTTATTTTTAGTCAATTGTGAACCTGTACTCTACCTCAATATGAATTCGTGCCTCAAGTGTGGACTTATACTCTCCTTCAATGGCTTCTTGCGATCAATTACAGACCAATACTTCCCCCTCAATGGCTTCTTGCAGTTAGTTGTGGACTCACTATTCATCAATGGCATTCTTGCAGTTAATTGTGAAGTACTCTCCGTCAATGTCTTCTTGTTAAGTGCGGATTCATACTTCCATCAATGGCTTCTTTGAGTCAATTGTGAACCCATACCCTCTCTCAATGGCTTCTTCAATTAGTTGTGTATTCATACTTTCCTTCAATATCTTCTTCAATTTCTCTCAATGGCTTCTTTTAGTAGTTGTGGACTCCTATTCTCCCTTAACGGCTTCTTTTGATCAGTTGTGGACTCATTTTCAGTGACTTTTTGCAATAAATTGTGAACTCGTACTCTTCTTCAATGGCTTTTTTGAGTCATACTTCCCCTTGATGGCTTTCTTCAGTCAATTGTGAACTCATACTCCCCCTCAATGTCTTCTTGTAGTTAGTTGTAAATTTATACTCTCCCTCAATGACTTCTTTTAGTCAGTTGTGAACTTGTACTCCACCTTGTTGGCTTCTGGCAATGAATTGTGTACTCATACTCTTTCTAATGGCATCTTGTAGTTAGTTGTGGGTTCATACTCTCTTCCCCAATAGCTTATTGAAATCAAATGTGGACTTATACTCTCTCCCAATGACTTGTTGCAGTCAATTATGGACTTACACTTCCCATCAAAGGCTTCTTGTAGTCATCTCTTGAGTTATACTAGTTGACAATTTTGGGTCAATTGTGGACTCATGCTCTCCATCAGTTTTGCAGTCAAGTGTAGCTCGTTATTTCCACTCAATGGCTTCCAATTGTGGACTCAAGAGAGAGACGCAGGGAGAATAGTAAAATTAGTAGAATATCCAAGTTCCACTGCTTACATACCGTTATCTCTGCCTCTCTCCTAGGATAATCATGGAAGCCTCTAGAACTTCCATGCGGATATGGAATAAAGCGGTCGATCATTCCAACAAACAAACAAACATTGATCATGTTCTATAAGCTTATATCCTGTTCCATAGTTCTGCAATGGCCTTGTTGCCTGCAACATCCTGGCATAATCAAAAGGTCGTCTTCGAAACCCAGCAAGCTCAACCCTTCTAATCCAAGTCTCACCCTTCTCATGCCTCTCTTTTCTTTGAACTCCCTCACAAGAAATTATATTCTTGATTTCTTCACCCAGAAGCCTTCTCTCCATTACTGATCTATCTGCTTCTCTTGCTTTGGGAACATTGGCCGCCAAGCAATCGAAGAGTGCACCATAGAAGATTAGTGCATTCTCTAGCCTTGTCATGAAGATAGGCTCATTGGCGTTTGATTCTTGCTCTGTGATTAGCATCAACCTGGGCTTGAGGTTCCAGATTGCATTTAGAAAACACTCCATCTTAGGGGAAGGACATGGAGAAAGAGATGAAGTAGGACTGGGTCTGATGTTTAGTTTCGCAAACAACTCTGCAAAAAATTTATTCATCGTTACAAGTGATATAACCCATTAAGTGGGTTTGCCTAAAGCACCCATGGTTCATCAAAAGAGCAACGCAACAAATAAGGACAATGAATCCAAGGGAAAATTGGGGTAAATCCCCTATTTACAAATTAACTGTGAGATTTACATAACATAGAAGGTCAGTTATATTTGCATGATATGAAAGTTCAGTTTCATATCATGGAAGGTTATTTGTATAATATGGAAGGTCAATTACATTCCTATTTTTGGGAAATTTTATATAATTAAGTTTCTATGTAATTTACTTTCTACATTATGCAACTGATCTTCCATTATATGTAACTGAGTTTCCACGTTATACAAATACAATTAACATTCTATAGTATACATGTCACATTCTCCAATTAATTTGTCAATTGAGTATTTATCCCCGATTCTACCTAAATCTAATGATTTTAGGGAATTTAAATTTAAAAATTCTACCATGACTATACTTTTTAAATTTTTTCAAATTCAAGACTAAAGTTATTGAAAGATTTTTTAAGATTTAAAGTATATGGGATTGAGTTGTCGCGCTGTCAACTAAACTCGCTGGCGGCGAGTCAGTTTGGACTAGAAATTAGAAAACCATTTACATGGTTAAGCAAAGGTGAATTGTAGTTATCACTAAGGCAGAAAGTAAGAATTGATTTTTCCAAAAAAAAAAAAATCAGAAGGTGTTTGGGTGCAGAAGAAAAATACTGAGAAAAATTAAAAACAAATGAAAAATAAAAAATTGTCCATGTTTAAAATTCTAGCATACTTTTGTACCAATTGTAATCTCATGGGTTATTACATTGAGAACTTTATACCATCTCCCGTACTTAAAACTTAGTCTGCATTGCAAATTTCAATAAAAATTAAATGTTATACTCCGGTCTTTAATATAAAAGTTAGTTAATTTTTATTAGGAATGTTAAGGAAGTTAAATACATTATTTAAATGTATTTATATTTATCATTTTTCAAAACTAATTTTTTATTACTCATATATAAATTAATTATATACATAAATAAATAGTCTTAAATAATTTATTTAGCTACCTTAATTTATTTAACAAAAAATTAATTGATTCTTATATTAAGGATTGAAGGAAGTATTTGGAGTGTAAATAATGTTTTGGGGTAAGACAATCAGACTTATTTTTTCAATATGCATAAATTAATTTTTTATTAAATTTTCAAGAAAAAACTATGAAAATGGAGCCGGCTGCCCTTTCCGATTGATCTTTGACTTTTGAGCTTTAGGGTCAACTTTTAAAACAAAACATTGATATATATATATATATATATATATTCAACCACCAAGTCCATGAATATGCATTTGAAATATGTCGTACCTGCAGGAGAATTAATCCCACTCGTGAAGGTTTGATCATCAGCAGCGAGAAGAGAATGGAGTTGAAGAACAGAGACGATAGCAAGAGGCTCATCTGGCTTCCAACGCAAATCATCAAACCTCAGATTCTCCAATTTGCTCTCGATTGGGTAAAAGAGGAAAGGGAAGCCCAATTTCTCAGCCTCACCCACCAATTGAAATCCAGTATTTTCCAGAACCTCCTTCTTCTCATGAATTCCCGTGATCTTGAGAAGCGGAAGCTTCCGATTATCTGCTTGGTACAGATCCTTCAATGTATGAAGGAGATGGATCCACTGTTCTGGATCTGAAGCGTTGAAATCGATCACATGAATTACCGATTCGCCTCTCATGGCTTCAGCAATGGCGTGGTTCGAGATCCAGTATGAGAACATCAAGAAGGGGCAAAGCTCTCGGAAGAGCCTCCGGACCTGCATTACCTCCGACGCCGACAAGCGATTCGTCAGGCGGAGTGATTCAGATAGGCCGGGAATGTACTTGTTGAGCATCCGATGACCGAGGGCTTCGATGGCGTAAGATGCGACGCGCTGAAGGGCGTCGCCGTCGGGGGCGGCGAGAGTGGCGATTCTCTGGAGGGTGTTTATAACGTTCATGACATCGCCGGTTTCGGCAAGTTTAGCACAGTGGGGAAGAAGGCGGGCGATTAATATGCCCTTCGCTTCCCATCCCATTTCTGGGAGCCATTGGAATGGTGAGCTTGAACTTGAGCTGGAACCTAATCATCAATAATCAATCAAACACATATGGGAATTGAGAATTGAATAATCTTTTTATCTGTACCGTGTTTGATCAAAATTTGGGATTTGGGTAAAATGAGGCTAATCTGATAGGACAGATTTTCATGAATTAGTACATTGATTTATTTTCACTTGTGCGAAATCATAAGCCAACTCTAGCCATGACAAGGGTGGAATGGGAAAATACCATGACATCAAACTATTTCTTTTCTTTTTTTGATAAATAAATTTTAGGTAGAGGGTTGAGCTCACCCACAAACAAAGGGAATGGCGAAATCTCTATTTCTTTTAGGTCATACCATTGTTGGGACATCAAACTATTTCTTTGCTTACAGAAATGTTTCATTAGAGTTAGGTCCAATGGTTCATTTTCCCTTCTAAAGAAGGTTAGAAACGGACGAGCGCCGTTTTTGAAGTAAATGAATGAATTTTCAAAAACTGACCAAGTCAATATATCTACTTTTTTGCTAAAAGCAATCATACTTAACATACCTCCTTCCTCATCGACGGGATTGTAGTGTTTTGATATAATAGAAAATACAAATCCACTCTAATTTCATTAGATTGCTTGAGCCTAACATAATTGGTCAGGGAAATTTACCATCAGGTTTTAAATAGAGGAATTAATGAATAAAGGTCGAAAGATTGATAAAATTACCATTAAGTCCTAGCAATAACCTGTCTGGTTGTCATTGACAACCTCACCAACCGTCAATAACAACCGGACTAGCTACTATTGGAACATGATGGTAATTTTACCAATCTTTAAGACTTTTTATTCATTAATTCTTCTTGTTGAGACTTGATTGCAAAATTCCCAAACAAATAAGAAAGGAGATAACAGAACAAAATTGTTTAATGTAGAAGTTACTTTCTCAAAATAATTTACGCTCTATAAAATAAGTATTATGAAATGAGTTTTATCTTAATTTATATGAATATGCTATTGTAACACTAATGCAAATAGGGGTCACTTTCTCCTCATAATAAACTCACATATAAGTAGTATTATTAATCAATATCTCTAATAACACTTGGAGGAGAGAAATAAAGAGAATATTATACCTGGCTCCATTAGGAAGAACAATACAGTAGAGAGACAAAATTTTTGGATTTCTTGGGGTGGAAAAATTGATTAAGGTCGTTTTGGTTTTATAGACACTTGAGAGGTAGGAATCTTGTATTTGACAAAATGCAAAAAGTTTGATGTCATCGACAATTACATGGTTTTCACCGATCGCAGGAAACAAAAAGACATTAGGAGAATGAAACATGATATTTTATTTTTTTTGTCATTTAATTATGTATATGAATGTAAGAGACAGAAATATCTCCCTCATTTTTCCTAGTCTATGTAAAGTGCTAGCCAGAGACAAACAAATTCATTCCAAATTTTTTTTAATGTTATTGATCATAGGATTCTTTTCTGATGATTATATTTATCTTACATTTGTTTTGTAATGTATATTAAAATTGTCTTAGTTACAAGGCAACTAGCCCTTGTGCTAATTTAGTTTCTATCAACATATCAACATATTCCTATACCTCAGATTCTCTGTTTTTTTAAATAATTATTTGGTACAAAGCAGTAACTTATTTATAATTTTTCAAATCTTGGTTTT
>JANTPZ010092481.1:0-13893 GCA_025593235.1 Vachellia pachyceras
AGGACGATGAATGGACCAGCTCAGTCCCCCTTTCTTCGCGGCCTCTCGGAACAGAATGTCCTCCTGGGTGTAGTAGAAGTTGGCACCATCGAGTCGTGGCATGTCCTCTGCGTAAGGCGGCTCGTGGGGTTCGATCTTTCCGAATAACTCGAATGGGCCTTTGTAGTGCTTGGCTCCGGTCTGAAGGCATATGTGGCGAAGCATGGGTGCGTTAGGGATGACTGCCTGCAGGACGTTTCTGAGCATAGCCCCGTTGACGTCGCAGTTCTCGAGCTCGGTGGGCCTGTTGACCCATGCCACGTAGAAGATGTGGGTGACATCTGTCAGTTTGGAGAGCTTGGCTTGGGTTTCGTTTGGATCCAAAATATCGCACTGGATGTATTCAATTGGATGATCGGCATTCCAGTTGGGTCGGGGCCGTCGTGCGACGCCGTAGACCTTCCATCGACCTCCCGGTGTGTCCTCCAGAGGTAGGATCTCAGCTAAGCTGTTGCCCACGATGCCGGTAACGCCAATCACCAGCCCCACGCTCTGGAAGCTTCGATCTTCATCTTCGTCCAACTTCTTCTGCAAAATGAGATATCAAAAGCCAAAAGGCGTTAGAGTAGACTCACAGATAGAAAGAATATTGAGGAACTTAGGGAGTTACCTTGACAGCTCCGACAGCTCCAGCCCACCACCAACTCATTGCCTTGTTCAATAATTGGCCGATTGATGGGGAAGAAAGGAAGTGAACACATATAAGAAAGGTTGCGTCTACCTGGGAGTTGTCGGACAGATGACAACAATTAGTCAACGTTGGCTATGGCTGGAGACAAGCCGTTGTAATTTTTTACTCCCTTCTTTTTAAAAAGGACGTGAATTTAACTATACTCTGTGTGTGGTAGATAGCCAGAGTTGATAGTGCCATGCATGACGCATTGGGGAGGAAGCTAAGGAAGCTAGGAAGCACGTGTTTTCCAGATCTCCCTCCTCTGAAGCTGATGATGCTGATCTTTTTCCTGCACTGTTCTGATCCTAATTCGAACAAACCCTTTTCCTAATTTCTTCTGACTTTATTTCTTTGTCCTTACCATTGTGAACCAAAATGAGAAGTGAAAACTTAAGGGCCCAGGATGTGGCGCTAACTCGGCTACGCAGGTCAATTCATAATTCTGATTTCTGACTACGAAAAAGTCGAGGGAAGCTCCTCGTGTTGCAAAGATCGCATGAAACGACTTGCTGCTGGCTGAGCTAGCCCCGTGTTTATATATATATGGCTGTGTTACCATTTGGAAATCAAACAGTACACTTCCGGCTACCCCGTTTTAATTTTCCTCCTAAGCATCAGCCGCATGTAGCAACTGAAAAACCTTCACAACATCCATTGTTCGTAATTAATCACTTACAATATACTACCTCCCGTCCTTGGTTTTATTTATCCACGACATCAGTCATCTGAATGGTTATGAATATCCACAACTTTACCTCTGTTTTTTTCGATAGTACGGCAGCTGAATATCCTCATAGGTCGAGGAGAAGATCAGAAGGAATATAATAAAACAACACATCAACCAAATACCGTCTAGCACCTAGCGATGTTAGAGTTCTGCATTAATTAATCATATTATATGGGACTATATCATGTTAGAGTTTTGAATTAATCACAGCCATAGGCTTATTATTTAAGTCAAAACAACTTAGGTTCCTTTGGATGAACACCACACTTGCATATGGTTGTGACTGATCCTCTAATCATTCAATACTGTGGAGCTGTCATACATCTAATGAGAAAAACTTTGAAACATTTTGGAGGTGATTCTCATTAATGTAATCAGCACTAGGAAGCTTTGGATTTTGCATCGCACACCTGCAAGATGCCTATATCTTCAATTGGTTGGGTACATAATAACATAGGTATATTGCGAACATCATGGCTCATTTTTCAAACTCCGTGTAGTATATATGGGATCTACAACTAGTTTATATTAATAGGAATCAATAATTAACAATATGATTCCTCTATAATGATCGATGTATATTCTTTCATGCTTAATTAATATTTGAAACATTATATGCGAGATATGGGGTAATAGATCATGCTCGATACAAAGATCGTGGGTTTTGCCATAGTCTACAGTTTTTGTGATTGTTTGGGAACTCATTTTCCCTAACGGTGTAAGTAAGTCAAGACAAAATCATCTCGAAATCTGTAAAAACCATTTTGAAATCCATAAAAACCATCTTGAAATCTGTAAAACCATATCTAAATCAATAAAATTACCTTAAAAGACGTAACTCTTTTCTCTCAGTGGATTTCCCAAACGCACGCAAAATCTGTGGGAAATAACATAATTGCCCTTTTGGCCAAAAAAATAATATAAATGCCCCACGAACCAGTCTGAGTTACAGTCTCTGCCCAAATAATCAAATTAAGCATTTCAACCCACTGCAATTTATTTAATTAAATGACCCAATTTATTTTAATAGACTGCAGGAATAATTACACAATAACTTCAAATGATTATAGCTTGGTATGTGACGAAACATTCTTTTGGGAAAGCAAAAACTGAATGAATTTTATTGATGTGTAATTGAATACATATACACATTGGACAGCTGGACACAGTGACAATCTAACAGAATTTGTTAATAACAAAAAATAGTTACACTATTTTACTCTTGACATGTAATTGATTATGTATTTAGTTAATGCTAATCAAAACAATATTGTAACGAAATGATTCCAACAACTTTGTCAAAAATGATCAAAGAGTGGAGAATAGTAAAACGATGTGGATGATAGGGATGTAATGATGAAAACAGAGTAGGAAGGGACCATGGGCGCATTTGGTGGCTACCCTCTCTGGCCTTGTTTCCATAAGAGTCCAGGTTCAAGAGTGTTCCTACGCGCAACTAAAAGAAGGTTAATCACTAGGGCAGGTCTCATCGATCCACACATAATAAGATCACTCCTATACGACAGCTGTATCTTCACCTTCCTCGCTCCCTACTCTACCATCCTTTTCTTTTCTGCACTTCAACCTCCCTCATCCTTATCTCTTCATTTACCTTTGCCGCCTCATCTGCCTTTTCATCATAAAGTACTCAAAACGAAACCTTTTCTGGTAAAGTAGCATCGCCATTGGAGAGTAACATTTTACTGTATCAGAAAGAGATTGAATGGGTGGTTGAGTTAAAAGATTAAGTTTTTGGAGGGGTTGAATAAATTCACTGTTTAAACGTAATAACAAAACTGGTCTTGTCTTTTTTTAATAGTTTAGAAACGCATGATCCGTCCACGTCATAGAACCAAACATATAAACATGAACATATATGGTTCTACTTCATCTGCATAACCCGGGCTGTATCAAAAGAACCATGTTCATGGCTCTCAAATTATAGTAAACTGTTGAGATGACATTAGCATTATGCAGCAAACGGTGTGTTTGTTTCTTTGCAGTGCGGAGGGGATTAGCTTTGCCGTGAAGATGAGGGAGTCCGGATTTGGTGGAACTCGACACGCAAGGTTGTTTGTTGGAGTCATTCCAGTATGATGACGATTTTGGGGATTTTGAGGAGTTGGCGCTAAGGTGGAAAGACATCAAACACATGAAAAACCACAAACACATGCCACGTACTCGTCGATCGATATCCTTTCTGGTGAGGTTCTTCATTTCCTCGCTCAGTTAAAAGCAAATAACAAGCATAATGCAATCAATTTGACAGGCTATAATTATACGAATTGCGTGTGGCTCGCATCGTGCCTTTCCCAAGCTAGCTGTCACTCGCCTGCATCTTTGTGATGAAGTCACTCACCAACAAGTTCTGTAACAGTAACATCTTCATAAGTTCCCACCTTTACACCCCCCCGGGGTTACTCCCCAGTCCCTATAAATACCCTTCTTCCTCCATTCACAGTCTCATCACACTCCTCCTCCGAACATATCCTCCGAACAAGATGAAGCTTATCTTTGCAACTCTCCTGATTGCCTGCCTTGTTCTGAGTTCCTCTTTCATTGAGGTCACAATGGCTGGTTCGCGTAAGCAATTAAGCCCAACTCCTTCACTACTCGTTTTTTTCTTTTGTTCCATATATATACGCACTGATTATGTTTTGTGTTTGGGGAATATGCATGTATTATAATATGCAGCGTTCTGCGATTCCAATTGCGGGCAAAGATGTTCGAAGGCGGGAAGGCAGGACAGGTGTTTGAGGTACTGTGGGATCTGCTGCGAAAAGTGCAAGTGCTTGCCTTCTGGGACTTATGGCAACAAGCACGAGTGCCCTTGCTACAGAGATCTCAAGAACTCCAAGGGCAAGCCCAAATGCCCTTGATCGATTCATCACCACAAACATATATATACATATATATATATATATGCTCTTGCGTTACTGAAGTGCTACAATTTGATAGTTCTATGTTATGTAGTTCACACACATAAATTTTGGTTGGAACTATGATTTTGGGTGTATTAAATTACGATGTGTCTGAATAATGCTCCGTGGATTCTACTCTTAAAATCTTATATATGTAAAATACATACATCTCATGATATTGAATAAATAAGCTCCTTTTCTTTCTGTGGGCGAAGCAGTTTGTCTTGGATATGGGTTGTGGGCTATCGCCCGCTGGTACGTTGTTCATGGCAGTTTAATTAGTAAATCGGTTTCCGACCAACAAAACAGACTTTGAAAAATAGTCCTAGAGTATATCAATTTTCACTGCTAGTTTGGTATCATTTATCTAAACATAAATGTATTTTGTCAAAATAAATTTTGGATAAAAGTTATTTTTAAAATGGATTCTAACCATCTTTTATTTTCCATTATTTTTTCAAACAAGCATGTTATCCTTTTATGCCACTCTTCTCTTTTACTTCGGAACCTTCTAGTCAAATTTTGGCGTTTCTGCTTTGTAGTCGGTTGTTCATTAAATACTCCTACCACCACACATTCTTATCTACTGTTTGATGCCATTTATCTAATCCAAGGAAAAAAAAAGGTGACGGATCTTTTTATTATTGTCCTGGATGTGGAAACTTGATCGTCTGGTGTTTATGATGACCTACACCACAAGCTGTCACACACAACAGTCTTTTAGTTATTCTTTATATATATATATATATATATATATAAAGCCTAGGTGATTCCTTCATTTTAAAAAAAAAAAAGGTCTGATAAGTGATTAGTGCATGAAGTTAGGTCTTCTGATTATCACTTAAAAGCCCAAGTCTGATTGTAAGAAAGGCCACGTTGACTCTCATCATATATATATTGATAGAATATGCATCTATTTCTATTAAGTATGTATGTCTACTTTTAATCGGTCTCAATTGATCCCTTGTTACTGCTCATAAGATATTTTTACCGTTTAATAACTCATAATCAGATCTCGATAACTAAATATTTGCAACTTGACAATTTAAAGGAAACTTTTCAAGTATTTAAATATTATTTAATGGGAAAAAACGGGAGAATTTATAAGCCTGATCTATGCAGTAAGATCTTTTTGAAAAGGATCTTTCTGATTCTCGAAGAATGAGGGGCAAAAGGATTGATCGAGAAAGATTTCTTGTTCTTATTAGAAGATCGTGATTGGATCCACATATGTTTGGTAAAAAGAATAATCTTCCCCTTTGAGAATAATCAAAAAAGGAAAGTGTTCAATTGGAACATGAAAACGTGACTAAATTGATCCTAGTTACTCTTCGGGACGGAGTGGAAGAAGGGGGAGATTGTACTTCCTCATATCGTTGATAGCACCGATACAAGACACTTTTAATTAAATAACAAGAATTAAAATAGAAAGTTAAAATTAGTTAATACTTTTATTTTTCTCAAGAAAATTGATATCTTTCCCAAACCACCTCTTCTCAAAAAGTTGGCGGAGCCTATCTCTAAGGCATTTAGGGATAAATTAAAAATGGAGCATTCTAGTAAATACCACCATGTCAGAATTTAAAATGGATCCTATATCTTGGACCAAGTAAAAAGGGTCATATGATTGGCCAAAAAAAAAAGTAAAAAGGGTCATATATGTATAAAAAAAAGGCTAGTTAATTAAATTACGCACTTGAAATTTCATGCGTAGAGAACAACACGGTTGCGAATGAGAATACTATTTTTTCAGAGAAGAAAAGTAAAGAAAAGGCTAGTTCAAGTTTAGCTTTGATTGCTTCAGGCATAATATTTCTCTTTATCAATTATCTTTTTTGTTGTGATAATTTATCAACCATCTTTATCATTTGCATACTGTTGTTAGCACCTCAACATTTGGCATCTCTCATGCCAGGAAATGGTGCAATTTATCCTCCACTTGAAAAAATATATTTTTACATTTTACGAGACAAAACTTCTCACAGATTTATCCCTACAGCACACTATCACTTAAAATAAGTGAAACCAAATTCAGTAGGCAAAATGAAAGGAACATACTCCTTGAACATTGCCTAACCACTACAACTGATCTCGGTGCTCTCACCAGCCAGACATTGTTCTGACTGTTACATACAGTTGCTTACGTCAAAGAATACTAAAGCAGTTTATATGTTATATGTATTATGAAAAGAATAAGTCACGTGATGCTGTAATGCTGCAGCACAGTCCACATCTTCCAAGGAAAAGGATATTTCATCTCGTTAACATGGAAGGTACGTACCTGTGCAACTCCCTTGCTAAAATGAAGTCCGGTTACTATTAAAATGTTCTCAATTGTCCAACCTCGAGCTCCCTTTAATGCGTGTGCCAAGATTGGAGACACTGCAAAGCATTCTTCTGATGTATGAAGCAAAAGTCCATATCAGATTGTCTAGCAGGAGTTTGCAGTACAAATTTAGTTCCAGTCTTTTTCATGAAGTATTTATATATTGACTCAGACCTCACAGAAAGAAAATCTCTTGGTAAGTAGATTAACCCAAGAAAGAGGAAGAGCGTCACTTAGGGAAATCAAATATGCAATGAATGCCATATAAGCAGCAGTGCAGGAGCAAACTACAAAACCGAACAGCAGACCTTTTACTTCCGAAATGAAGAAATCTAACAATAGATACCCATTAATCACCATTATCAGCGCAGCAATAGTCCACGCTACCCTCTACAAAAAAAAACGGATGAAAATTCATTATAGAAAAATTAAGATGAACAGAGACATCAAAGCAGCTCGATGAACATGAAATAACAGTTAATCATTTATGCTCTGAGGATCACTTCATGGCAGAAGAGTAGTACCTTTAAAGACTTTTCCTTTGGATTGGCATTGATATTCTTATGATTATAGTCACATTTTCAAAGTAATTTATTTTTAACCATGCTGAATCAGTTAATTTCTAATTAAATACAATCAGAGCACTTAAGCTCAATGTTCGATCGCAACTTATAATAATGTTCACTGCCTAATTACAAACAGAAACAATAACAGAACGAGTAACATAGATCAAGCCCAAGATAAAAGTCCAGACTAAACACGACAAACACACGCAACCAAGTAAAGGCAGAACAACCGGGGTGCACTAAAATGTAAGGAAAATTGGAACTAATTACAATGTTTTGGCAAAACAAGATGGATTATATCACACAAACGTAATTTCCGCACAGCAAACAGCATATGCAAACTATTACGATCCATCTATATATAGCCAAAGACATAATAATAGCTTCTGACTTTTGATTATTAAGATCTTCCCAGCACTGCCGATCCAAACAAAGAATCGCCTGAAAATCGTAACGGGGGCTGCAGAATACAATCTAAAAGAGGAAACCATATCTCATTTCCTTAACATTCAATTCATTGTGATCTTTTGACCTATTAAAGCCAAGTTATGACAAAATGTAAACACAATTTCACACAGTGAAGAATGCAGGAACTAGCTCAAGAGATCTTAAACAATGGATGAAATGAAAAAATATTGACAAGCAACACCCACCTCAAGAACAGGTCCAACCCTAAAGTTCCCCATGACCTGTTCTTTAGAGACCAAGGTGAGCAGAGGGATAAGTGCAAAAGGAATTTGCATTGACTGAAGCACATTCAACCACTCATTCAGAATGTCCAATGAAGCTTCGGATGTATTAAAAACAATGGCTACAACCATAGTTGGCAGAATGGCAAAACTTCGAGTGATCAATGCCCTTAACCATTTCTTTAAACGAAGGTCAAGGAAACCACCCATAATGAACTGCCCTGCATATGTGCCAGTAATGGTGCTACTCTGCCCAGCTGCCAGTAACCCAATACCCCATATATAAAGAATTGGGAAGACCCCTCCTCCATACTTTTCTTGAAGATATTGGCCTGCATTAACCAATCCTATGCTATTGGCCTGCTTTGAACTGTAGAACCCCTTAGCAAAGACTGTCGTAACAAATAGGTTAATGACGAAGGAGACTGAAAGAGCAATCGTTGACTCAATGGTATAGTAGTTAAGAGCTTCCTGCACCTGGCCTTTCTTACAGGGATCAATTTCCCTTGACTGCACCAAAGCAGAATGCAAGAACACGTTGTGAGGCATTATTACGCAACCCACCACTCCCACAGCCTGGCGAATTGTTTTTGACCCAAGTCTTGGAACTAAAATACCTGCAGGGAGGATGAAACATAGTTATACCATAAACATGCCAAGGACAGTAAATTCCTTTTCTTCGTGAACAGCATAGGGGAGGGTGCAGCAATCATACAGGAGAACCATATATTTGACATATAATAAATAAAATTTATATTCACACTTCATTATTAGATAAATACCCATCAAGAGTTCTTTTCCACTAGGCTTGGTGTCACCGAACATCCAGGCAAAAGAAATGGCCATTGCCCCAATGAGAACCGCAAAAACAGCTTCCAGCTTCCTTACTCCATAATTCTCAAGAAATAAAAAGACGAAACTGTTCAGCACAGAGTGAATAAACCAAAGTTAGACATATTTAGACATGAAAATTAAGATGTTCCCAAGCAACTAATTACAAGACTTATATAAACTAGAGCCAGAAAGTATAAACCAGGGAGGGGCAATTGATCTGAGAGGAGAAGAACTGGTAAATAATGGTTGTTCTCATAAAAACTCAGTAAATTAGAACAATCGTATACACCTTTAGTTGTTACTGTTGAATCTAAAACTGTATGAATTTCAAAATAGAAGAAACGTTTAACAATTTTGGTGAGCTAAGGCGGTTCAATTTAAAGGCATAAGGATGCCATAATTAAAGAGTAAAAAGTATTAAGGTGTGGCCCAACGAAAAGTTTGAAAATATACACATCAAGGTGATGCAGATAAGCATTGTTCGGACAAAAGCTTCACAGAAGAACCGTGTAAGCAGAGAGAAAGGGAGAGAAGTTGGAACAGGATTGGCAATATCATTATCGAGAATGCAATCTGCAGTAGAAAATTTTGATACTGATTATGAACTCAAAAATAAGTCCTAAAGACAAGGTATGATCAGTGCTCAACTTGTCACTGATGTGTTCTAAAGACTTTTGATATTCCAGAGACAGACGTACTACAAAATGGATCATTCATTTAAGAAAATTAGTACTCGTAGGACCTTAATAATTACATGTTCACGTCTTTCTGATGAGTTGGAATCTTGAATCATAATGGTTACTTATCTTAAACAAAAACTTATCCTATATAATTCTCTTGGCATGTGTTACGCGTGTATAATTAGGAATTCTTACAGCCTTTGCTAGTGCTGCAATAATCAGAAATGTTGCTTTATATTGCCTTCTCTATTTCATTTTTATAGCCTAGATACTGAATTTTGACACTGAAATAGAAAAATATGTCCATTCCTTTTTTGGGGCGGGGGATTCTTTTGAGTTTCCAAGAGCTAATAGACTAAATGACTAATAGTTGTACTTCTGAGTGATACTTGTGGAAAACTATAATTACAGCTTTCAAGTTAGTAAGATCTTAACATATGGAATGAATTAGTAATTCTGAACTCCTACACAAAATCATATACAACGTCTAAGCAGAATCCAGAATCTTGATTCAAAATGTAATTACAATTCTCAGTTTCTTCATTGGATCCGTATAATTCAGAATGTAACGTGACAAAACATCTGTTGATAGAGTTTTCGTTCCCTATATATTGGTGATATTCATTGCTTTATGCTTTTACCATAATCAAAATCTCGATTTTCTTTAAAAACAACCACAATCATCGCTTGGAAAAGTCCGTTTAATTCGTAAGATCGAACCCAGCATGGAATCGCTATGTAGTTAGCACGGTTCTCAGAACTATAACTAACAATATGAAGCCTTATGAGATTTGGAACAACAGAAGGACAAGCTTTTAAACCAAGAAGTATAAAAGATGCAAGTGCCTACCAATCGGAAGCAGTAATCACGACTCCAGCCCAAAGCGGCAACAACCCATGGCTTAGAATTTGTATAGCGATGGCACTCCCAATGACCTCTTGAATATCAGCACCAATCAAGGCCAGCTCGGCCATGAACCACAGCACCAGCCTAGCCCAATTAGGATATTCATCCCTGCAAAGCTCCGCCAGGTGCCGACCAGTGACCACCCCGATCCTTGCGGAAAGAAGTTGAATCATCAGGCCCATAATAGTAGCCCACATCAATAGCCAGAGCAGGGAGTAGCCGGCGATGGCTCCAGACTGGAGATCTCCTTCGAGATTCCCCGGATCCAAGAAAGCTATGCTCATCAAGAAGCCCGGTCCCGTGAATAGCCATAGCTTCTTCCACGAGAAAGGCGGCACCGTCGTCGAATCCTTATCGTCGATAGAGTCCAAATCTACAATGAGAATCTTCTCCCCTGCCTCATAAGCTACCTCTTCGCCGTCCAAAGAAGAAGGCCGGGATTTAGATTGGGGTTGAAGCAAGCGGTTGACTTCTTCGTCCTGGTCGTCTTCTGGGGATTCATCTTCTCGCGACAGAGGGGTCATTGCCAAGCTGCCGGAAGAGGGTATGAATAAAAGCGTCTGCAAATTCTACGTTTCTTCAATTTAAATTTCCGGCAGGCTTGGAAGGTAGTGGTGTGCAACTATGGCGTGCGTTTTATATCGCAGGAAAGCGGCCGCGCAGTGTCAACGACCGGCTCCCGCCGTGAAGTGCAACATTTATAACCGTCGCATGAAGCTGAATCGTCCCATGGCGTGGAGTGGGCCAATAGCAAACCGACACGTCAAGAATGACGGGTTACATTCATCACTATATGTTGCCATGTAAAAGACATTTGATCCAGAGTCCCTGGGGAGTAGGGGAAAGAGGAAGAGGCAGGCATGGCTGATTCAGCAAATTACACATTGTTATGTCACTGTATTTAAAAATAAAACTAACATAATATTTTTTTAATTTTGAATGGTCATACTTTTAGGAATCCATTCAACGGTGTTTTTCTGTAGAATTAGATAATTTTTTTTAAATATTTACCTCAACTTACATAAAAGTATTTTTCTATCGTATTTTCAAACAGTACAAATATTTATTATCTTGGATAAAAAATAAAATATTTAAAATCCTCGTATAATTTTTTTTTTACTGTTTAAGACTTCAAAGAACCAGAAGAGGCGGTCTGAAAATAAAACAAACCACTGTTACAGGGCGGGTCCCAACCGTGGAACTCTAATCCAACCGGAAGATCTTTCATTTTACCATCAAGAGCAAAATAGAGGTCCGCGCATCCAGCCATCTGAGATGCGTTATGAATGGAGAGTGGCGCGCGTCACCCACGTCACGTGGATCAGAACCGGTACCATGGGAGGGTAATATGGGAACTTCCACCTCTTCCGAAAGACCAAGGCAGGCCAAGGCCCAGCCTACCAAAAAAACCTGTTCAGGGATAAAAATTAAAATATTACACGAGCATCTACAATGCTGTTGTGCCCTGGCCGGGAAAAGGAAAAGAAAGAAGGCAAGAGAGCAGCTCCAAGAGAGATAAGAGGATTATAAGGGTTTGTGAGGCAAGACTATGGTTAAAAACGTTGGAAACTTTTCATCAACTGAGTTTTCGACTTACATTCACATAATTTTTCAATAAATACTTGGCTAAGAGAATAATATCTGAAGGAACGGTGTAGTATTTTATCTCAAAAATAAAGCACTACAGTGTCCTGCTGTGTGACATAGCTGATTTGAGCATCCTGCCTTCATCGCATCTGCAACCATAACCGTAGACATTGGATTTGGTTCATGTCACAGACAAAGTGAGCTATGCTCCACCACTTTCACTGGTTCCCCTTTCTGATTCTCTCCATCACTTCCCCTTCTCGGACTCATATGATGACAGATATATCTTGGGTTTTATTCCCCGCAGTCCCCACAAATTCGTCAAATATGAATTTCCGCTAACTGAGAGGTTCCTGTCACTTTGCTCCACTGAAATCGACACTTTTTCTCCACTCAAATTTGAAATGCTCGGCTAACATTCACTTCAGCCTGGATCAGGATAATTCCTTGCGATGGACTTGAGAATTCGGGTTATCTGCAATTCTAATGCTGCAAATTGGCTCATACGTACTAATAGGCAGCTCCTCAATCTAGCATGACTGCAAATATCAGAGCGGTTAATTTCAGTTTAACTCATAGTCGAGAGAAGATCTCTGTTTCCTATCTCAATTTAGCTTCCCTGATCTTAAATCTTCTTAAAGGAAAAGTCGTCAGAGCTTTATTTTTTCCACCTCGGATTATATGGACCATCCGTTAATGACTTAGCACACAGTACGCCTTCGTGAGCGAGGGAAAAAATTATCTGTAATGGATAAGAGAAGCAGCATTGGAGCTAGTCTGCTCACTGATACTTTAATATGAACACGGTCATTTTTTTATAATGGCAGCAGAAGCTCTTAAAGAACATACTACTTCTAATCCTTAGCATAAGATTTAGCCTCCAGTGCAATATTTAAAACCGGAGGTAACGTAAGGATATGAAGAGAAAGACAGTAGCAACACAAACTTTTCGGTGGCTGAATGAATCAGTTTTTGCGGTAACATCCTTTATAACAGTTTACCGGTCTATAATTATAATTGGGTTCCACCTTAAAAGTGGAGCCGAGCCACTGAAAACGTTCAACATCAAACAGTTCCATGATTATTAAGCCAGAAGAAATTTAAGATAGAGGGGGGACAATCTCAACAGGAGGAGCTGAGCAGAGTATCAGTATAACCAATTTTGTACTTCCTGCATAATTTGCTCTTCCGGATCGGATGTGAACAATATTGAAATATTTCAGTACCATCACTCCGCGTCTCTGAAGAGCTGTATCACATAGTTCAAATGAATCCAATGTAAAGAAAGAATGAACTTCAATCTGAAAATTATATGCATGTACTGCTTTATAACAGACTAATACTCACAGAGAATTAATCGTAGTCCAGTTATCTATAATAATCATAATAATGTCTCGACAAAATATGCAAGAAAGATCTCAAAATCAGAGTAACTCGTATCCTGCAGCTTAAGGGGAAAAAAAATTCGGAAGCCATGGGATACCTCGAGCTACAAATTGAATCTCACAATGAAGATGATAATATCACAATGTCCTAATTTCTTCTCAAACTTCCCTCACTATCTACAGCATCCCTCTAGTTCAATAACGGCTAACTATGGAATAATCTTCGTGGCTTGTGGATAAGCCTCCGACATATGGGACAAACTTTGCTGTCGCCATCCATAATCCTGCAAAATGCACCTTAATAAGAAACTCCTAGTATTTATTTATTAAGTAGGTTAAATCATATGAACATCTGCAGACTTGTGTACCTCTGTGCACAGTCATAGCAAGTAGCGCAATGGCCACAAGGAATAAAGAAGCAGTTGCGCAGTTCATCGTAACAAATGACACACAGTTTTTCATCATATAACTCCTCCGAAGAGGTGCTGTCTGCTCTTGATTCATTATCGTCATCGTCTTCCTCATTTGTTCCATACGTCATAGTTTTCACTGGCAACAT
>JANTPZ010092482.1:0-15431 GCA_025593235.1 Vachellia pachyceras
TCTTCGACGGAGAGGGCGGAAGCAAGGGCGAGAATGGCGGCCGAAGAACATCAGCGTGAACGGCAATAGGAGAGAAAGAGAAGGAAGTGGTCAGCCGAAAGGGAAGGTTGAAGCTTGCGACAGGCGACTGACTGGAGGTGCTCTTCTTGCAGGTTGCGCGAATGACTGGGGTTTGGGGAGAAAAAAAGTAAAACAAGGTTAAAAAAATCAAGGAAATGAAAAATGCTTTTAAAATTTGTTAAAAAGGGGTTGGGTGGGAATCGAACTTGAGCCTTTGAAGTATATATCCAAGACCTCAACCATCAGACCCAAGTGTCAACTTAAAATTATATATTCAAAAATTAAATATTATAGTATGTTTATATGTACAAAAATAAAAAATAAACGGGCGGGGACGGGCAGCCCGAGGCTTTGCCCGTGCCCCGTCCCGTTTAAGTCAGAACCCGTCCCGTTTGAGCCCGCCCGTGACAAGCCCTTTTTGGGCGGGCCCAAACGGGAAAATTTGCGGGCGGGCTTGGGCGGGTCTAGCGGGTTCTGGGTCATTTGCTCAGCCCTAGTTGGATAGCTCTTTCTCTCGATATACTTATCCTTCGTAGTAAGACTAACTCTACATGGTAAGTGAGTACCATCGATTGCCCTTATTGTATGCTTAAAAAATAGGCCAATATCGTATGTCATTACTTATGTTTGGATGCAACTGGGAGAAAGTTGCATTGCATTGTTTAATAATTTCGTTGGAAAGACTAATGTACGCATCCAATACTTTGTGGAAACGTCTCCTGACAGTTTCTCCCGAATGTTGGAACCTATCTTGCACCATCTTATTACAATGTCGATGGCCAACCATGATAAAAAAACAAAGCAACTATTTCTTCAACGCCCATGTACCTAGAATTTTATCCATGGCCCTGCATCACTTCTTGCACCTACATATGCTCAATATGGTCAAGCGAACTTATAGGCTCTTTCAACACATACGGCATCACGTATTGAGCTACTAATGCACTGACCTGTGAATTTTCTGTCATCTATTGATTAAAAATTTCATGAAATTCAGAGTGACTTATTTCATCTCCGTCATTGTCTTTACGACTGTCAATTGAACCTCTCATCAATTCTTTGTTCCGATTAGCCATATATTAATGGCCCCTGTTATGTTTTAAAAAAAACTGTGGGTGTAAATTATTGACATATTTAAACTACAAAAAAAAAATAAACATGCATTAAGTTACATATCATAAGACATGTCACATCTTATAAAACGACATTTATAAAATGTACTTCATGACCCTTTGCCAAATGGGTTTGGGTTTGGGTTGTTAGCATTAAATTTTAGGTAATCTACTAACCATGCCCTGTTTTTTCTTAATGACGTGAAAATTTGCCTAAATTCTGCACCCATCAACATATTACAACAGCGGAACAATAATTGAGGGTCAAGTGTAATTTCCTCCATCTCCATCAATTCCGTAGTAAGTTCAGCAGCTGATAGTATCCGACTTCTCTTTTTTGACTTTTCTGTCAGGACCTTCAATAACCTTGATTGGCCTCTAAGTTATCATTTATCCGACTTAGAGCATCAGCTATTTTCTAGCAGGTAGGAGTTTTCTTCTTTCTGTTTTGACCCCACCCCATCAACCTTCCTCCTCTTGCCGAGACTTTCAAATCCACTCAAATTACTGGGTGCAAAGAAGTCATTGTTTTGTCGTATAGTCATACCTTCAAATTCATTCGATACACTTGCAGTACGTAAACCAAACGAGTCATCTTCACTATCCCCAGAACCTTCTGTCAGTTCCTCTTCGTCTACGTTCATGGCCGATTGATAGACATCGTTGTTGTCATATTCCTGTGTTGGGGGCTGCGAAGCAAATAGGGTAAACATATCATCTCCAGAGGCAATCACATCCTTAAAGAGTGTCCCCAATTCCCGAGCAAACCTAAAGCCTCTGTACCTAAACTTTGCATGGTTAGAATTTTCCTGCATTCATATCATTCACACAAATCAGCATGTAATATAATGAATTGAAATACAGTATATTTGTAAAAGCGCACAAGTTTTAACTTGTTTCCTCTCCCACCATTCATTGTCAGCTAAAATCATATTTGTTACGGGTCAAATCCTACACCAGTCTCTTTGGAGAAAAGTTTTGGCCATGCATCCGCTCTCTCATGAGATTATCAAATCTATTTTTGATCTGTTTCTTATCGTATGATCTCCTCATTTTTTCATTAAAACCTTTAGGAATGGCCACCCAACCTTTTCTCGTAAAGGATGTGCCTGGACGCTCTCTTTTGACGTTTTGTGCAATAAATTCGTTAAGAAACACCTTTGTTGTTTTATCATCCCACAATGCTTTACCCACTAATTTACCTTTACCTTTATTGTCAGTCATTATTCTAGATGCACCGCAATAATCACAAACAAAACAAAATTAACTTTGCATGCATATAAACAAATGTAAATGAAAAAAAGTAAACAAATGTGACAATGAAACGGGAAGAAAATGAAAGCAGCTAATACACGACCTTGATTTGGGTTACTTAGCCTAGTTAGTTATATTCAAGTAACACAAATTAACTTGAAACAATTTTAGTTAAAAATACTGTTTAGAACATTTTTTTCACTAAACATTTAGTTTTCATGCAGAAAAAAAATAATGTAGGCTGTAAGATGTAAAGTTGGTATTATTATTTTCAAAATAATTTTACTTATTTTAACGATTTTAAGTAGTTTATGTTTGATTATAAATATATAATTAATCAAAGAAACAGTTGAGTTTGCTTAACCGGTGATTATAAATAATTTGCTTAAAGTATATCAGTAAAATAATTTATGTTTGATTGGAACAGTTGAGATTGCTCAAAATTGATTTTTTTTATTTTTACAATTTTAAGTAATTTTTGTTTCATTATAAATTTAAATATATTATTCATGTTTGCTTATAAATATAAAAATAGTTTATGTTTGATTATACATATATAATTAATACGAATAAAACATTAGTAATTTAAATAAATTACAAATATATAATTTATGTTTGCTTATAAATATAAAAATAGTTTATGTTTGATTATAAGTATATAATTAATATGACTAATACATTAGTAATTTAAATACATTATAAATATATAATTTATGTCTGAAATCATAAAACCTTGTGACACTATGGTTTCTTCCTTCTCTAGTGACGACGAGTTCCTTTTCCAGCACCCATGGGCGTATTCTGCGGCGTTTTTCATATAAACATTAGTAAAAGGGAATCCAAATCAATAATAGGGAATAGTATCTACATAACAGATAAATAGTCAGAATATAACTAAGTAAAACTCACAAAGGTGACATGTCTATTTTGATTAGAGAAAAGGCACGGTAATAACAACTAGAAAATACCCGTAACCACTTAGAGAATCTCAAGAGTAATTAGGATTCTTTAAGGTTTTCATGTATCTCCTACCATCAAATAGCCATTATATAAAGCTAACTAGGTTTTACTCTCTATTTGGGTTTAAGGCCCAAAAGACTATAAACCACATGTATGATATTTTATTAATGCTTTAATTAATATATATAATAATTATATATATTATAATAAAATATCTCACAGTTTTTGCTCCATACATAAATCCCCCTTTGCCCTCAAAAGGATGAGGTGATATTTCATATGTTTATCGGGCAATTAGAAATAAATTTCTTTTTATGGGGCTTCCTTCCCCAACTTTCTTTCCATTTCAAATTTTCAATCTTTCCCGCGAAATTTTTAATTTTAGTCATTTAGATATAAATGATAACAAATTTATTTCCATCACTGCAATAAAATTCATGTGGTACAGATTGCACATTTCGTTAAGATATATTTTTACTTTATAGTTTTCGTGAAGAAGCAATGTTTGCCTACTGTTTTTGTCCAATTCACGTTGCCTGTTGTTTACCTAATGTTAAGTTTGACCACGCGTTGATTGACTTTCCCCTCCACACCACCCTGTCTCATTGTCTTCGCCTGTTCCCCGTCCTATGCTTTCTCTGTCTTCTGCAAACCTGTCCCCCCCCCGGTCTTCTGCAAACCCGTCCCCCCTTCTCTGCCTCTTCTACATGTTTAGGTGTGTTTGAGAATTCCGTTGAAGAACGATTACAGATTTCAAAATAAATGTATAAAAAAAATTTTATTTCAACTTACGTAAAAATAACTTTTAGGGAGGCTGTTAAGCCCTTTATCCATAGAGAAATCTTCCACAACCAATGTCTACATTTCCCCAATAATGTTTCTGTTCTCGAAATGTTTATCGGGTATGGCAGGATTATACTTCCGGAATGGCACATAAAATGGTGCGATGGGTGGTTTCCTTCCAGCAGCAAGCTCCTCCCCCACGTATTCCCAGTCATCTTCATCTGCCCAAACCAGGTCCCAACCCGTTCCACCAAGATCCATGGACCATCCGCCCAAAACTCATGCAAGTCTTCTTCCCTCCAATTGTCATGGTCTTTGGGAAAATCAATAAGGTCAGGTTGTTCCAAAATCTTTTCGTCCTCCTCTTCGCGCAACATCTTCAATTGCTTGCTGTCGAGAACTTCTGAAAACAGCTCGAAGTTCGCCTCGGGAACAGAGGAGGGTCTTTGAGAAAATCAAAAGGGATTTGTTGATTTGGGTTCAAGATTGATTTCTCTGCTTAGTATGATTTTCTTTTATTTTTTTTATGATTTCAGTGGCCGTGATATTGTAGATGGAAACACATGAAAAAATGAAAATCAACCCGAGTTGCGTGATACTGTTCTCAAGAGATATTCCGTAACTAAGGTTATGTTTGGTTTGATGGGGGATGGATAGGAGGGGAAGGCAAAGGATAGAAGGGTTTAATATTATCTTGTTTGATTATGTTGGAAGGGAGGGGAATAAATGAGTTTTGTGTTTGGTTTAAAAGAGAAAGGGAGGGTAGGTAATGATTAATTTACCATTATACCCTTATATGGTGGTTCATATTTTTAATTAATATGTATTATATACTCTTAACCATAATTATATAATTTTTATTTATAATTAATTTAAGTAATAATATATTCAACCTACTAATTAATTTAGTATTTCTTTTATTTATAATAAATAAAAAATTATATTTTGAAATGGAATAATATTTTTATCAATAATCATATTTTTATTTTAAATTTAATAACATGTTTTATTTATAATAATATATTTACATTGTAAATTATTTTTATATTAATATATTTTTATAAAAATATGCTTGTAATTATTATTTTACTTTTAAAAATATATTTTTAAAATATTTAATTTTTTTATAATATATTCTTTTTTTGCCACCTTTTATAATATATTCTTAATTACAATTATATAATTTTTTAATCACTTTTATAATAATATAAATTTATTACAATATATTTTTCATTTATTTTTATTTTATTACAATATATTTATTAAAACGGGTAAAGAATGAGGGTATCGGGTGGAATAACTAAAATATGGTAGATGCATTTTAGTCAATAACTTTTGACTCCCTCCAAAACCCCCCTAAATTGGAGGGAACAAAAAGAGAGAAATGGAAGGGGAGAGAGAATGTTATTTTTATCTCCTCCTCTCCAAAAAATTCAAACCAAACAAGGGGAGGGTATCATTAAACCTCCCCTTCCCCTCCTTTCCCCCTAACCAAACATACCTTAACGGTTAAGTAAGATGTGACACTCCCTAGTATTAAACGGATTTTTTTTGTAATACAGAGTGAGCAGAACAACAAAAATGCCATACGAGGAGGAAGAGAGGTGCACTAAAACTCTAGTGCAATTGTGTTAAACCTCTCATTTATTGAAACCTTTGTATAGGCAATGGACCTCGTAGTCATTGCGTAATTTTTAAAACCGAATAATTATTACTTTAATTTCCTTATAATCACTTAATATTACGAAACAATCAATTTTCATTTGACAATAAAAGCATTTGAAGAATAAAACTAGCGGGAGACACGTTGGGTATTACCCAACGAATAATACACTGAAACATGTTAAAAAACCATTAATATTGCACAATGGACAAGACAATGAATCTTTTTTTTTTGAGCAAAATGTAGTCCATTTTATTAATCACCACAAAAACAAGTTTACAAACACCAATAACCAAAGCCAAAAGGAAACGCTCAAAAAATTTCTAATATTACAACCTAACACACATCTCAAACCAAAAGAAAGACACTAACAGAATAACTACTACCCTATTTCTAGTCCTAAATGGCATTACTCTTCTAACAGTCATGACTATATTTTCATTAGCCTATACATGTTCTATTGCCTGTTACCTGTTGGGAAGACAATGAATCTTATTAAAAACCAACATTATTGCACAACAGACAATACTATGAATCTTATTAAAAACCATCAGTATTGCACAACGGACAATACAATGAATCTTATTAAAAACCATCAGACAATACAATAAAACTCATTAAAAACCATTAGAAATATTATAAACCATATTAAAATCTAAAACATACACATTATTTCAAACCATAATTGGGTTGCCTTTTTTATTTGCAAATCTTCGTATTGATGAGCCATATTCAAACGTACACATTATTTCAAACCATTATTAGATCCTTTTTATTTGCAAATCTCTATATTGATGAGCCATACTCAAAACGTACACATTATTTCAAGCCATAAATAACAATAATGAAGAAATATTCAATGGGCACATACTGTTTTTAAATAGGATAACGAATGGTGACACAAAATCAATTTAAAAACAATATTAAATCAAAAGCTAACAATTATAAGTATTAAAATTATATTAAAGTCCGAAATTTTCTGGTCAAGGCTTTATTCAATACATTGTTTTTATTTATATAAAGCTTTTAATAAAAATGCGTCAATACACAATTAACTTGCACATAAAGGGTAAAAGAAAATTATCAGATTTGTCTCAACTGGCATTTATTATGTGCAAGTTATTTCCTCTTCTTAACTCAGTTATTGGTCCAAGATCATATTCACTTGGATCCCATAATTTCAAATAATGTGGGACTCTTCCTTTAACACATCCACATATAATATTTACAACAGAGATTGCTTTGAGAATTTCCTATGGGTTGATATGTTTGAACTTTGGAATTTTTTACTGCATAAAACGCTGGAATGCTTCTGGTAGTGGTTGAAGTGGAAGAAGATAAACTTTTTCGTTAGCATCAGTGAAGAAATCATCCGCAGATAAAAGGGAAACAGGTCAGAGAAACATTAGATAAGGTTACGGCAGGGACTGCAACTTCGGGATAGAGAGACCGATGAACAATGAACCTCTTAGCACCTATTATACAAATGGATGAGTGATTTTGAGGAACGGATTCTTTCATTGCATAACATCTTTTATTTGGCATGCCCCGTTTGGTACATGAAACTGTTTTTGATGGAATTGAAGGTGGAAGTTGAAATGGAAATGGAATCGAAAGTCGAAGTTGAATTATGTTTGTTAGGTTGGAAGATGTAAAATATAATTTTTAATTAAAATATGTATTTATAATACAAAATACTAAAATGCCATTATGGCAAACAAATCAACCAACCATACATCCCCATAGCCACCGTCAACCACCAGCATAGGTATCCACAATCACCGAGTCACGCATCCACAGCCACCGTCGGCCACCATTGTCACCATCGTGGTAGGTCGTCAACCACCATTATTGCATCCTTTTTACAGATCCACCAAATAGCGTTGCAAATCGAGAGATCGAAGAGACAAAGATCGTCCCACACCTTGTAGGTCATCATTGTCACTGAAAGAGGAGATCGAGAGATAGAGATCGTCGTTGTTGCAGATCGAAGAGGGAGAGGGTGAATAGGAAGCCGTAGTCACTGTTGTCATAGATCAACCCAAATTGAAGAGGGGGGAGGGTGAACAGGAAGAAGGAGTTGCCATCGCCGTTGTCCATATATGTCGCAGTTGTCAATTGTCATTGCTATGACAAAGTTAGGAGGTCATTGCCGTCGTCGTCGCTGTGACAAAGTCAGGAGGCCGTCACCATCATCGATCATAGTCGATGAGTGGAGAGATGCATTAAGGCAATGTTGTCAATTAATAAAATTTATGAGGATATAATAATCATAAATTTTTTTCTATGGAACTCATATCAGTTCCATAGGTATAGCTGAGAACCCATATCAATCCATGGAACCCATTTTTCACTTTTATGGAAGTGATTTCTCACAAATCAAACAACATAATTTTTTATTTCCTACCTCAATTCCAATTCCATGAATTTATTTTTAATATACCAAACGGAGTATAAAGAGACGCCATGGATTTAAGGCTGGGACTTGTTTGGAAACCAGGTTTGAAACCTAGGTTTCACAGAATCCGAAAAGTGATTTATGTTTGGGAAGTTAAAGCTTTTACGGATTTCGAGGCAAAAAAGTGGATATGAAAGAGGAAAGTAAGAAAGAGAAAGAGATAAAAAGTAGGAAAGAAAAAAGAGGAAAAAGTAGGAAAGAGAAAACCTAAAACCTAGATTTGTAACCTAAATTTTGAATAATTACTCCCAAATGAGCCCCCAAAAAGTTAGAGCCACGTGAGAAGATGTTGTCAATAAGTGTGGCTCAGCTGCAAAAAAAGTTAGGTGAAAGCTCCATGACATGCCGCCTCAACATAATGGATCAACTAACAGTAGACGATTAACGTTGGTAAATTGGGAGTTTTCTATTTTTTTTTAAACTTTCGAATAATATTACTCCTATAAAAATTTTTACGACTAAATTACTTATTCACAAAATTTTGAAATAAAAATAACCTTAGCCCTTCGTTCTATTCTATCCTGACGTGAGGTCCCACGTATCTTCACATCACACAGCGACGCAACTGACAATGAAGTTCTATTCAATGCCTGCCAAAAAAATTAATAAATATTCACGAAGTATATCTTTATGGGACGACGCAGTTAGTAAGGGAATTCATATCCCATTTTGCACATAAAAACTCGAGCCATTTCGTGAGCCATGGGCACCACCAGCCCGTTGTTCTTATGGAATAGCTCTTTGTTCTATTCACCATTTCCCACAGTCGCGACATCGAGCAAAACGCCTGTCTGTGTGCCCCTCAGATCCAGGTCCTGGAGCTCCGCCCCCTTTGCAGCAAGAGCAAGCAGCCGCCCCATGGAGCCTGAGGTCCTGCAGAAGGGCATCGCTGAGTTCTACGATGAGTCTTCTGGCATTTGGGAAGACATCTGGGGCGATCACATGCACCACGGCTTTTACGACCCCGATTCCATCGTTTCCGATCACGACCACCGCGCTGCTCAGATCCGGATGATTGAGGAGGCCCTTCGTTTCGCTGGTGTTTCTGGTACTCTCTAACCCTTTTCCCTTGAAAACACCGTCGTTCCAAGTTTGTAATATCATCATTACTGTGAGATCCGCAAGTCAGATGGGAAAAGATTGACAGGAAATTTTTAAGTTTGAATCTGAAGTTGTATACAGTGAAAGCCTGCAGGCAAAATGGAGCAGAAGCTATTTACATATCAGGTTATAATAAAACTGGGACTATATAGCAGGACTCAAAACTTGCAATATTGAAATGGTCATGTGAAGTTAAGAGGCTTGTTTTCAGCAACTAGTTTTTCTATTTTCTATTTGATGTTTAACCCGTTTCCTAAACTCTTCTATTGTTCCGTTTGGCTTTGGGAAAGGGGTAGATAATTACTTTGAGGCAATCAGAGTTAAACAGGTGAAGGAGATTGTTTCGTTTTGTGAAAAAAAAAACGTACTTTTAGGTGAGAGTTAAAACGTTTATTGTCACTCCTTTCGAAAATGATTCTGTGAATGTTATTATTCTTTTCCTTAAAAATGGATCCATAACCATAAATATCACAACAAATTAAAAGGGATTGGAACTGGGTCCTTACTCCTGAGTCCTGACTTCTCTTTGGAAATAAAAGACCAAGCAAAAACTTGATGAGTCTTGACTTCTCTGAATACAATGTTTTGCATTGGAGAAGAAAAGGCACTAAAATTTTATCTCTGAACGGCTAGAGGACCCAACCAAGTGGCCCAAGGCTATTGTTGATGTTGGATGTGGAATAGGTGGCAGTTCAAGATACATGGCAAAGAAATTTGGGGCTAAGAGCACAGGCATCACTCTGAGTCCTGTTCAAGCTGCTAGAGCAAATGCTCTTTCTTCCGCCCAAGGCTTAGCTGGCCAGGTACATCTTTTGGCCTTTTCTTTTCTTTTTCCCCATTAACCATTTCATGCTTGCTGCCTAAAATAAATATTAAAAAATTAAAGTGAGGTTTTTTATTTTTTTTAATAGGATATTATATTCAATGTTGCTCCTTTTTTAGCCTCCTATTTCTGCCATAGCAGGTTTCCTTTCAAGTAGCAGATGCTTTAAAGCAACCATTCCTCGATGGGCAGTTTGATCTGGTATGGTCCATGGAGAGTGGAGAACATATGCCTGACAAAGCAAAGGTTTCTTTCTCTCTTTCAGTATTAAGCATTGACTGCGAAGGACTGATCTTTGTGAAATTCTTTAGTTCCATCTGACAATAACATGGCAAGTGTTCTTGAATATCCATTTTTGTTCAAAGTGCTAGTAAGTGGTAATCTCATCTCAATTTCTTCATGTCGCATTCTACTGGCAGTTTGTAGGTGAGTTAGCTCGCGTAGCAGCACCGGGTGGCACAATAATAATAGTAACATGGTGCCGCAGGGATCTCGGCCCTTCTGAAGAATCTCTGAAGCCATGGGAGGAAAGTCTCCTGAAGAACATATGTGATTCATATTATCTCCCAGCCTGGCGCTCAGCTGCTGACTATGTCAGATTACTTGAGTCTCTGTCACTTGAGGTAGTTAAATGGATGGAACTCAGTTATTGAGGAGAGTCATGCGGTTACTTGGGCTTCTGTGTTCCCAAAGTCTTGGATATGTCCTATCTTCTGCTTATTTTATGTGTATAGAGAATGGACGGTATAAGGTTCTTTGTGCACTATGCGAATTTGACATGGTTGCATGTTGTTGCAGAACATAAAATCAGCGGATTGGTCTCCCTTTGTGGCTCCATTTTGGCCAGCAGTCATACGCTCGGCTTTGACATGGAAAGGTCTTGCATCACTCTTGCGCAGCGGTAAGAACTCCCTTGTCTTGTAGCCTCTTAAATCTGGGCTAGTTAAAAATTACTTCCTTGAGTTATCTATGCTAAATTCGTCTATCAACATGTCACATACTTTGATCTTGAACTTCTATCATTCATATATTATAGTTTACAGAAGTTTGAATTTCTGTTGCCTTCTTTATCTTCACTTTTTCTTTTTCTTTTTTCTTTTAATAAAATGAGATTAGAAACGCAGCATTAGACTTCCTCCTTCTGCAACTATAAAACCCCGTTTGTAGTGTAATTTTGCACTACAAATGACTGTATGAAGTCTTGTATTTAAAACAGGAAGATGTATATATGATGGTTACCTGAAAGTATCTCAGCAGAACGTATGTGATTCAAATGAAGACTAGATTGTGCATGGTAAGCTTTAACGATTAATACCTGAATGTGGTTTCTCTTTTGGGGCAGGATTGAAAACCGTAAAAGGAGCGTTGGCTATGCCATTGATGATAGAAGGATACAAGAAAGGTCTGATTAAATTTGCTGTCATTGCATGTCAAAAGCCTAAATGAATGAAGGCGAAACATTATTTAGCATCAAATGGGTCCCCCAACATTCACATTCATTCACGATTCCTTGCAATGGGTGTTTGTTATATTCTTTTGCCTACGAATCGGAAGTAACAATGTTTGAGGTAGTATTGAACATTAAATGTTAACACCTCTAAATATATTCTTTATGCCTCAATTTGAATAAAGTTACGGTGACTTTGTTGAAGTGGATAATATTTCTGAAGTCATGTAAAAAGTATGCACGAGACAGTCATGAATCTACTAGGATCAAATTTTAATAAATGGAGTTTCATTTACAATTATCCTATTAAAATATCGGAATTTAAACTTCATTTATACTTATTAAAATTCATAAATTTACAGTTTGTATAATTTTTATTATATACCATGTGATCTAAAAATGGTGATATTAAATCAAGAGACTTGGATAAAGTAAGATGTATAAAGGATGAAGGTAAAGTTTTAGTTCAAAGTGGTGATAATAAGGATAGGGGAGGGGTCTGCTATTATAAGTTGTTAAATGATATAGGTGGGGGGTTTGACATGTGAGTTAAAGGATTTGACCACTAGAGAAGATATGCGTAATTTGGCATTCTATCGTGGGATATAAATTGATGAGGTTTAGCAAGCTCTTAAAAAAATGGAAGATAGTAAAGTCGTTGGTCCTAATGGCATTTCTATTGAGGTTTGAAAATGCACGGGTGAAAAAGATGTGTTATGGCTTGTAGCTATTCAATGAACTTTTTTGGAAATACAAGAGCAAGCAAAAGCTTGAAGGAAATGGTTCAAACTTGGATCATATCAGTGCTACACACTTGTAAAACCTAGTTTGTCTTCCAAAATTATCCTCCTACATCGATCTGGTGGTTCCTCTAACAATCTCACCCTAGTTGAGTTCAAGTGACCCTTATTCAATGAAATTCTATGTCCCAAGAAAATGCTTGATGACTGGAGGAGAAGTAAATTAGTCTCGGTCTATAAGAATAAAGGAGATATTTAAAACTGTGCAAGTTACAAGGAGATTAAACTTATAAGTCATATAATGAAACTATGGGAAAATGTGATTTAGTACGGGTTGAGATTGGAAACTTGTATTTCTAAAAATCAATTTGGGTTCACGCTAGGAAAGTTCATAATAGAAGCAATTTATTTGTTAAGGGAGTTAATGGAAAAGTATCAAAGTAGAAGAAGAGGCTTGCATATAATTTTCATTAATCTAAAAAAAAGCTTATGACCATGTGCTTAGATACGTTCTTTGAAAAGCTGTGTTAGAATGCTTTGAGGTGAGACAAAAGACTTTCTTATAAACTTCACCAAAAAAAAAAAAGATCGGCTTACGTTAGGAATAATCTTTAAACCCTTGTTTGTTTAATATATTATTAGACAATCTAACTGAGTTTATCAAAGAAGAGATCCCTAAGTGTAAGCTTTTTGTTGATGATATAGTTTTTTTCGACTGAATCAAAGGAAGAAATTAACTCTAAACTTGAGATTTGGAGAAACACTTTAGAGTCAAAGGGTTTTCATCTAAGTAGGAGTAAAACAGAATATATGTATTGCAAATTTAATAAGAGACAAGTTGAGGTGATTTGAAGATGATATTGGGAGATCAAACCATTTCGCACCAATGATAAAATTTAGATATTTGGGATCAATTATACAACAAAATGGTGAAGTTAATTATAGAATTCAAGTTAGATGATATAAATAGAGGTAAACTACATAGGTTATTTATGATTGGTGAGTATCTGATATAGTAAAAAGAAAGTTTTATTGTACAACTTTAATGCGAACAATGCTATATGGTAGTTAATGTTGGGTTTAAATGGACAATATGAGCAAAAAAATGTGATAGTTGAGATGATGATGTTGAGATAGATGTGTCACCATATTAAAATGGATATAATTAGTAAGATCAAATTCATAAACGGGTTGGAGTGTCATCTATTGAGGAGAAAATGGTGGAAAATAGTTTAAGATATGTTCAAAGAAAGTCATTTGAGACATCAGTAAGACGGGTGAATGAAACAGTGTGGAATTCTCTAAAAAGGGTAAAAGAATGCAAAAGTGCACTCTCAAAGAGAATATAAAGAGAAATATTTTAGTTAATAATATATATTCATATAGTCTATGATATAGAACAATGATTGCATTTAATCCATGTAATCAACGAGATAAAACTTTATTATTGTAGTTGTGCTGTGTGATTTAAAAAATAGCACTTGACATTCCAAACATAATTCTAATTATTTTTTAAGTACTCAAAGCATTTTAAAAAAATACAAAATCCTTAAAAGTATTTAAATTATTTATTTAATATATAAAATACTTAAAAAAGTATTTAAAATGTTTATTTGAGGATGTATTTTTATAAAAATTATAATACACTTAAATTTATAGTTAAAATGTCCATTGTTATTTTCTAAATAATACAGTATATAATAATTATAAAAACACGATATGAAAACATCGTTAACTTTAATGGATATTAATGATAGAGGAGTTGTGGTGCGAACCCAAGGAGAAAGATCCCATGAACCCACAACTAATCTAAAATATACGCACCACAAGAAAGCTAAACAGAGGTCAACGATCCACTTGAACCATTGAACACGGAAGAATAATGACCCTAAGTGTTGGAAGACGCCACAAGGTTGATCAAGCCTTGATAAGTCTGTTAGTTCTGAAAAGAATCATAGAGAGAATCCTTTCAAAATGCATAAAGATGCAAACTTTCATTCAAAATCCAAGTCTCCGTCAAAAGAGGCGATACAACGTATTTAACTGAAATTCACCAATCTGACCTAATTTGCATTAATTGCAAATATTAAACTCTAATTAACAAAAAGGAAACTATTAGAAAAAGGTAAACTAAAAGTTACCTAATTTGCAGCAAATGCAAAATGGAAACTCTTAAAAATAGGAAACTCAAAAGTTACTTAATTTGCAGTAAATGCAAATCTGAAATCTAATTTAAAATAGGAAACTCTTAAAAGAAGGAAATTCAAAAGTCAAATTTGTCAACTAATAAGTAATTTTTGTACAAATAAAAGCCATAAAATATGATCATCATTTAAAGCCCAAAATATGCTTATGTAGGCCCAAATGAGTCATCCCATATGAAGTACTTGGCCCAAGCTCTTAGTTTCAAGATTCTAAGCCCAAAACTTGATCTGCAGCTCCATTGTTAGCCCGGATGAGATTAGTAACGTTTTTAGCTCCTTTGTTTGGACCACTTGAAATTTAGGGCTTGTTTGGAAACCAGGTTTGAAACCTAGGTTTCATAGAATCCGAGGTAAAAATTAGGTTTCATAGAATCCGAAAAGTGATTTATGTTTGGGAAGTTATAGCTTTTACGGATTCCGAGGCAAAAAAGTGGATATGAAAGAGGAAAGTAAGAAAGAGAAAGGGATAAAAAGTAGGAAAGAAGGAAAGAGAAAAGATGAAAAAGTAGGAAAGAAAAAACCTAGGTTTCAAACCTAGGTTTTGCATAATTGCTCCCAAACGAGCCCTTACAAAGGCTCATTTGAATTTGATGCGTCATGCTGGATCGCATCAGGGGTTGATAGACAAAACATAAAACCCGTTTGGGGTGGTTTTGAGTTTTAAGTTTCAAAATTTTTAAAAACAGAAACTAGTTTTTATTTTTACTTTTTTGTTTTAGGTTTTTTTGGTTTCCAATTTGAAAAAGGTGTTGTGAATTAGAAATAGGCAATGTAGGTCAAATCAACTATGCTACCATCAAATGATAAAAAAATAATAAAAATAAAA
>JANTPZ010092483.1:0-28662 GCA_025593235.1 Vachellia pachyceras
CTAGTGCTTTGATTCAAATATCTCTTTTATTGTATTATATTACTGTATTTTGACGGCGTATTGTATCAAATCATAATTATTAAACTTTGAAAACTATTACTTCATCATTAAGGACAATGAACGGTTTAGACTTAAGAAAAAAAGCATAAAATTTATGTCAACTCCCGTGCATTTACTGTGTCAAGTTTTTACTTTATCACTCATACCGTGTATTATATATTTTTTCATATGAATTTATAGTTAAATGATAGTATTTTAAAAAATTATGACATCTCACCATACACAATGAAAAGTAATTCAAATGACTAGGATTTGATATGGAAATGATGAGCAAAGTATTTAATTTATGTCCCTTATACACCGCATATTTATTATTTAATTGCAAGTTGCATCTTTGACAAAAGCGTCTTTTTTCTGTATTTTTAGTCATGTCTCTGTTTTTAAGGATTATACTAGTATTTTTTCCCTAAAAATTATACTAGTGATTTAATTTATTTATAGATAATTTAATCTATAAAATTTAATAATATATAAATTACTCTTAAAAATGATAAATACGCCAATTAGTCCTCCATACTTTTTGTAATAACTTATAAAAAATTATAGTGTATTAGTTTTGTTTTAAGTAATTAACTGATGGTTGAATTATTAATTTCGAACAATTTATGTTAAAATAAATAAATCTAATACTTACCAAAGGATACTTAAATTGTTGGTCAACTCAAACTTTGAACTTAGATGATAAATTATTTTTAATAATTTGCATGCTTAAAAATTATTCTAATTTTGTAATCTACATATTTCAAAACCAAAAAAAAGTGTTTAAGTAAAAGGTTTAAAATTAAATATAATGGGCAGAGGATCAATTTTTTTAAAAAAAATTCGGATTTTTAAAAATTTCACTCTATTTTCTTAAGATACAAAACCATTCGACTTCGATCTAATTCTAAAACAGTTAACACTCAACTATGATTCAATCCGGCTGAATCATAAAAACAATTTATCAATCCAAACTGAGTTGCAAAAAAACAATTTATCATAAAAACAATAACATGTTTGGGCAAGCGTTAAAAAGTATATTTGTGAAAATAAAAACAAAACTCCTCTTACGTACTTACTTTATATACCGTAAATCACACTGGAAAAGTGGTTTCTACAATTAATCCATACCGTAAATCACGTTAAGAGTCTGGTCAAGATCCGTTTCTTTAATAATTGCACATGAACCCAGCAGTTTGCAAAAACAATGATTAAGCAAAATCATTGGATAAATAAGGGAAAGTTTGAGAATTTTTTCTGACGTGAAGACAAGAAATTTTCACTTTTGAGGTAAAACGGAGAGTCGTATTCAAAGGGAAAAAACTTCCAACACCATGTGGTCATTGGCGTGGGTAAGCAAAGTCACAGAAAACGTCAATGAAAAAACAATTATTGAGTGGGAATCAATGACTTTTGATTGATCCAAAGATGGCAATTGGGAAAACTTAATTAGTTGGATTTTAAATTAAAGTTACAGTTAAAAGTTTGTATAGGAGATTTCCGTCAACTCAAAAAAGTGGTGTGATTCAAAGAAGCATCTCTGTATTAGCAAACAATATTTTTTGGATTAAATCAAAATAAATTGGTGTTTTCTGGATTTTTAAGAAGGAACATTCTGAGTGCTTTTGATCTCGTTCAATTGTAAGTTGATCAAGAGCTTATTTAAAAATCTGTTAGAAAATAGTTTTTACGAAGTTCGAGGTAAAACCTAGGTTTTGAAGAATAGATTTTGGGAGAATAGCTCTTAAAAGTTCCGAGACAAAACCCAAGTGATTGTGTTTAGGAAGTTATTGTCTTTTATGGAGTTCGAGATAAAAAATAAGTAGAAAAAAGGAAAGAGAAAGAAAGAAAAAGAATAAACAGAAAATCTATTATAAGAAAAAGTATGATTTGACAAGATCTAGATTTTAAAAAAAAAATATGAGTACATGGATAAAACCTAGAATTTAGAGTAAAATCTAGGTTTTACAACAAAACTTAGATTTTGGGGAAAGTCCCAAACGAGATCTAAGAGAGAAATCTTTTCTTTGACTCTCAAACCTATACAAATACAAAAATTGAAGGTTGGTGCTATGTACAATGCTAGGTGATGTGGATATACATTTGTCAATTTGTTTTATAATCGGCATATTAACATAAGATTGTGATATGTCTTTCAAATTTCTCGAATGTGGTGTGATTATAAACCAATAATTAAGTTGATGTCTGTTATACTCTTGAGAAAAATTAGGATTAAGTGATTAATATTATACAAAATGCGGGTTTAATGAGTTATATGGGTTAAATTAAAAATACATTTTATAAATTTAAATTATTAAACTAAAATTTGACATAAACTAAAGGTTTGTTTGGAAGCTATTCTCAGAATTTAGGTTTGGTTTCAAAACCTAGGTTTTGTCTAAGTACAAAAATTTTTCTGAAAAATTATTTTGGTTACAAAACCTCGTTTTGAAACTTAGGTTTTCTCTTTCATACTTTTTCCTTCTTCTCTTTCTTTCTTTCCTCTTTCCTACTTTTCATTCTTTCTCTTTCATTTTTCCTACCTACTTTTTGCCTCGGAATCCGTAAAAGCTAATAACTTTCCAAATATAAATCACTTTTCCAAACTTAGATTTTGCATTGGAATCTGTAAAAGCTATTTTTCAAAATCTAGGTTTTACCTCAGAATCTATAAAAGCTATTCTGAAAATGAGATCCAAACAAGCCCTAAGAAATCAAAATCAAATGTATAGTTTAGTCATTAAAATGCCCACATGAAGATTCATAACACCTTAAAAAAACAAAAGAACAAGGCAAATCAATTCAGACTAAGAAGATCATGAAGTTGCATTATGAAAGAATTCATGGCATATAGACAAATCATGGCACAATGAAGATCTTTTATGCACACAATATTATCAATATCAATAATATAACTTTTTTATAACTCTTTGAGTCACTTTGTATCAACGTTTTTTTAATCCTATTATTAAATATTTAAAACTGAATAATAGATCTACAGGAGCTTTTAAGTTTGTGCGAATAACCTCCAACTATCAATTATATTCCTCCTTAAAATTTGTTTTTGTGTGCGCATCTACCCTTCAAACTTTGATTGATATGCAAACAACCTTCCATACTTGAAGTTGTATGCAGATATAATGTATATTTCGTTTTTTTTTTTTTTGCCATCAATTGATGAACAGAATTCATTGTAAAAGAGTTATTGCATGAATGTAAGAGTTTGGGCAATTATGTTTTATTTGGCCCAATATTTATAACTATAATTCTTAAATGTTTTTCAATTTAGATTCCATTGTGATTAAATGTAATTTGTTTGGCCAAACATGCGTCACTACAAAAAAATTGTCATTTGCAGCGGTTACTTAGTAGTAGTTTATAAAAACACTACTAAATGTATGAGTAGTAATGGTTATTAGACAAACCATTATAACATTGCAACGTTCAAGAGTGGATGATCGGGGCAATACACTAGTAGCGATTACACAACTGCTACTGGTTTGGTGCCTAATTGGCGCCAATGGAAGGGAACAAGATGTTAGAATAGAATAATCGCTACAAAATATGAACAGTTCATAATATTGTAATGGTTTTAAAACTACTGCAAAACAAAAGACATTTACAAATCTGCCACTAATATTTGAATGCTGAGCATTCTCCCTTGCAAATACATTTGATTAGTTTTCAAAGGATTTGGATGTGACCATACATTAAATCATGAGCTTATTTATCCATTATTGTGTAATACTGAAAATTATGAAGTACATGAATTATGAATGGAAGCAATACGCATTATTGTGCCATGATTAAGATAAAGAGACATCATGAAAGATTCAGATCTTACAGCTTCAACTGGTGGGCCTAAGTCCTAGAAAGCAGACAAAGCCCAGCACGATCATGATAAGCCCATGGGCCCAACGTGGGCCCACCATGGAATCTCTCTCATCTTTTTTTTGCGGTCTAAATTTCTATGATGTAGCTGTGTATAGCTTGAAATGACTTGGGATTTGCTCATTGCCATTTGTTTGAAATACTATTCTGATTATGATGTCTTATTTGCACTTTCTATCAATTCTAATAAAAAGAAAATAACTATATATATACACATATACATCTCTGTTAGGTAGGCCTAATAGTATTCGACTTGACCTAATAGATCGGATATCATATAATTGTAGAGCGGAAAAAAGAGAAAAAATACAGTTTCAAATTAATACCTCATTCTTCTGTGTTATTGAATCATGCTTTCCTGAATAGCTTTAATCAGGCCATTCATATTCTCTCAGTTTTAAAGTATTATTCCCTCTGTTTTTATTTTAAATATAGGAGTTAACATTAGAGATTTCTTTTACTCTTAAATGTAAATGATTAAATGTAAGACCTGAATTCTAACATTAGAGATATGTTTGATCTTAAATATAAGATATAGATATATATAAGACATCAATTCACTTAATCTTTTGAATTTATTTTTTCTCTCAAACTATCCCTATTAATTGCAAATGTTAAGGGAGTTATCATCCAATGGTAGTTTCAAATCAAATGATTAAATATGCTTTTCAGTGAAAGTAATACAATTTTTTAAAAAAAAATAAATAAGTTAGTTATTTAACTCTTACATTAAGAACTAAATCATTATGTATAATGTATATTGAACACATGTTTGTCATCTAGTTAATTCAAATGGTCTTAATATTTTATTTAAAAAAAAACTATTATTCTTAGTACTCAAGCATTTAGATATATGTGTGTGGGGGAATGTTCATTTTGATTCAAAATAATTATTATTACATACTAACTAAATTTTGTATCATGAATCTGCACAGACTTTGAAATAAACATTATTATTTAATTATGACTTGTTAATAGCATGGCTTTATACAATTATTGATCTATCTATTTCATTTCATCATGTAGCATATCATAATATAATCATTTCATGTGTGAAAACGACACAACTTAAGCAATGGCCGTGTGTGAAGCAACTATTGGATTCCAAGTCATTTGCAAATCATATCATATTTCAATATTATAATTTTCACAAAGTTTCTTCATCCATCGATCTGACGAAAAAGTCTGCCTACCATGAACCACCACAAACCAAATCCATCCATAAAACTTCAACTTTTCTACCAATCCACTCATCTTTTTCAAACAAAATCCTCCCACCATCATTTTCACACATATATTATAATCCAACAATACTCTCTCCTCTTACCTATTATATCTATATATATACATACATATATCTTCTTCTCCGATCAATCATATCCTCCAAAAATGAGCTTTCTTTCTGATGATCATATAGCTTATGATTTGGCCGTCATTGCCCTATCGATATTCCTCTTTGTTCTCGCTATTGTTCTCTTCTTCACATGCAAGAAGAAACCAGCTCAATCTGATGAAAAGGAGCAGGAAGAGGCTGGAGGAGAAGAAGATGAAGAACAAAAAGCAGTAGTCCCTGCAGTGAAGATCTGTGGTCGTGCTTACTCATTAATGGACATTGACGCTGCAACTGATGGATTCAACCAGAGGAGAATAATGGCCAAAGATGTAACAGGAACTTTATATGCTGGTGTGCTACAAAATGGAGATCTTGCGACTGTGAAAAGGATTCACCCTCTTCTTGTTCTCAGAAATGCTGGGTTGAGCGGCTTCTCTTCAGTTATGAAAAATCTCTCTTCAGCTCAACATCCCAACATTGTTTCCATTATTGGCTTCTCAGAAGCACCAGGTGTGTGCGTGTGTGGGGCTTTTAATCTTTTAATTATTTTCTCTGCAAATCAGGCTATATATCTCAACTGGGATTTTTAGAGTTTATGTTATAACTAATGTCACCTTCAAGTAGAAGCCTTATAATAAGCCCTTGGGCTCTCCAACTTTGATGACTAACTTTTAATCCCGGGTATGGTTCTTCCAAAATGACTTGTGCTCGTTAAAGTTTGTTAAACTTCTTTAAGGGTTAGTTTGGGAGCCAATTTCAAAACCTAAGTTTTGTGGTAAAATCTACGTTTTGCCTCAAAATTTAAGTTTTATCTAAGTAGTTACATTTTTCAAAACCTAAACTTTAAAAAAATTATTTTTTTTTGTTAAATTATACTCTCTCTCATAATAAATTTTCTCTTTCATCTTTTTTCTTATTTCAAAATCCGTAAAAGTTATTTTCATTATAACTTCCCAAATGCGATTTTTCAAAACCTAAACTTGCCTCGGAATATGTAAAAGTTATTATCCTAAAATCTATTCTTAAAAACCTAGGTTTAGCCTCAAACTCCGTAAAAACTATTTTTCATTGGATTTCCAAACAAGCTCTAAGTAGGAGTTGCCACCTCTAGTTCTATCATTTACCATGTGAAATACTGTGCCCGTTTGGAAAACTACTATGAGAATGATTTCATACAATCCAAGGTAAGTATACGAGAGAAGTTGTCTCAGTTTACGAGAAAGCCACTCCAAAAAAATTACGAAACACATGTATTATTGGTTTGTGTGTAAGAATTAAAAAAATATGAGAAGTGGTATCTCCGTTAACAAAAACAAGGACAAAAGGTTCAGGAGGGTAGTGTTTGACGTGCGTGCTTGTCTATATACAACAGCATGGGGTATGTTTGCAGGTAAATCAAACTTGAGAGATTAAATTATTTGCGTTATTTTCTCAGTGTTTTATTATCCAACTGTGTTTTAGTATTATTCCGAAAATTGTTTATTTGTAAGTATTCGAGTAGGTTTAATTTTTTTGTTTGGGTTTTATTTGGTAGAATTTGGACAACATATATAATACATTGTCATGGTTAATTTGACCTTTATTTGCAAGATTATATCGTTTTATTCCCCGTTATTCTTATGAAGTATGACTCGTTGCGCGCACACACGCACACAAACCAAAGAAGAAGAATGAAATGAAACAAAACAAAACGAATGAAACAAATAATTGCTAAAGGTAAAACATGGTTATTGTATCATTATTCAACAAAGAGATAAATACAAACTATTGAGTAATAATTACAAAGACATGCTGGATATTAAAAAGCAAGATCCTCGCTCTTTCCTTTCTGGTATATCCCAGAGACAGCTCTCAATAATGCATCAAAATTATTGATATATATATATATATATTATTGAAGGACACTGATGATCTAACTATTTCTTTCATGTATTGGAAATATTACCCCCACCAGGTGAGAGAATCATAGTGATGGAGTTTGTGGGCACATTGAGCTTAGAATTCTATCTGCATCAAAACCCAGATGGGAATTCACTCTTAGATTGGAACCAGAGGTTGAAAATAGCAGCAGGAACAGCAAGAGGGCTTCACTACCTTCATGAAATTGCCTCACCAAACATAGTTCATGGCTGTGTCAATTCCTCAAACATCCTAATAGACATAAACTTCAGTGCTAGGATTTCTGAATTTGGACTCAACTTTCTTGCACCCCAAGAAAAAAGAATCCTAATAGGGCATGTGGATGAAGAGTATTGGATCACTAACAACAATGGAAAAGGTAGTTGCAAAGAGAGTGATGTTTATGGGTTTGGGGTGGTTTTGTTGGAGCTTTTGAGTGGAAGAGGTTGTGAAGAAGGGTTGTTAGTGAAGTGGGCATTGCCAATGATTAAAGAAATGAGGTACAGTGAAGTTTTTGACCCAAGGTTGGTGATTCCTTTAGAGATTAAGCCTTTGGTTAGGTTAGCCAAAGTTGCTTCAGCTTGTGTTGGTAATTCAAGAAAATGTAGGCCTTCTATCGCTCAAGTTTCTACCATTCTAAACCATTTGGAGAGGGAATTATGCTTCATGACATCTCAACATTAGAGTGTTTAACGATCTAGCTTAGATCTAAATTAGTCAATAGTGTCATATATCGTATGATTAAAAAATTTGAGATGATAGTTTAATTTAAACTTGTCTATATTTACTTGGGGAATTTTCTCTTGTCATATTTGAATCCATTTACACTTCTATGACATTTTCAAGTGTAATTAGACGAAGAAGAGGTTGCTGCTGTCAATTTTGGAGCAAATTAAGGAATATGATATTCTCATTTCTCTTTTATATATTCCTGTTTTATCCTTTTATTTAAGTATGATCTCCTCCAGGAAAAAAATTATTTTTGTCTACTATATGATTCTAAAGAGTCATAAAAAATTATACTGCAAGGATTAAAGGGGAAAATAATAAAAGTAAAACTAGACTAAAATATGTCAATTTCTCTTGAATACAAACTTCAGAAGACAGATCTACATAAGGTTTAGACAAATTTTTATATACATGTTTCTTATTTTGAATCATTGTAACAAGGGTAGAAAGAGAAAGAGGTTTTAATCTGCAAGATGAAAAGATTTTGCATCATTAATTGAAAATGGTGAGATGGAATTTTCAAGAGAGGTGACAGGTTGAGAAATGAGGAGAACATGTTTGAGAGAGTGGACTGTTGAAGATGAGAGGTGCGACGGTGCCTTCATTATGGAGATCGTGAGATCTCATCAATTCATTGCTTCCTTTGGGATAGGTAAGTGGGTCACTCCCTTTGAGGGGAAAGCCAACCACCCATGTGCCTTTACACAAAATTTCAAAAAATAAAAATAAAAATAATTTGTTGCAAGTAACTACTAAAACGTGCCATTTAGGTCATACCAACGATACTATTCTTAAGAACTAATATATCATAAATATACTGTAAGAAATATGACAACTCTTTAGAATTAAACCAACCTTTTCGACATAATGATTCCAAATGGAAACAGAACGGTATAAATAAACAAAACTCAGAATAAGAGAGAAGAGGAGAGCTAGATAATTTACCTGTTTGAAAACGCGGTAGAGAAGTACTTTTACGCAAGTCGAAGTAAATATGTGAAGGAGATTATCTTGTTTTACGGAAAAACACTGTTGAACGTGCGTTTGATTTTTTTCTAAACGCTCCGTTAACAAGCCTAATGATGATTATATGAGTGAGGAATTTTCTAAATGTTGGAATAATTCACCCGTTGACAAGCCCACTCCTATTCTTGACCTTTCTACTTACTAAGCCCACACCTTATCATATACTATGTTCTTTATTATATGCAACAGCTACAAGATTACATAAAATGAATTATTTGTTAAATTAATAAATGTGCAAGAGATATAATATAATTGTTTTTTCCCAAATGTACACTTATTTCTGAAGATGATGGTCTAAGAGAGAAGGGATGAGAAAATATATGAGAAAATGAGTGGAAAAAAGATATAACACAGGCATGTGATAATTGGGGGTAAAAAAATTGAAAAAATGCATTAAAAGTTTGGACAAATTCATATTATATTGTTTCTTATATATAACCAATTCATGTGAGAGAATGATGTTTATAAAGAGTACAGGATGAACGAAGTGTATACCAAGGCTTTCATTAAATATTGAGCAATGTGAGACCTTTTTTTGATACATACAAAAAAAATCCCAACATTAACCACACAATTTCTAAAAATATAAGTTTATATTTGAATAAAGGATAATTAAAAATTATAGAACTAAATTATACCGATATTTTATATTACTAATGTGCATGAGATTTGATATTTTCCCCTTAACAAAAATAGAGAGTGATAATTGAACATTTTGTAAGAAGGTAAATGATGTAAAATAAGGAATTTTGAGTTGTAAACATAGTAAAAATTTCAAAGTTTGGAGTTGGGTCAAATGGAATAACATTGGAATAAGAATAGATAAGAGCCCTAACTTTCTGCTTATTTCATCAAAATAGTCATAGGATTTGTGTCCTCTCCTCAACATTTTTCTCATTTTCTTTCTCCTCATCTCATCACTACACTAGTATTGAATAAAAAAATGAATGGTTGAAATTCAATACTTTATGAAACCATTATTTTTTTCCCTATTTTTAAGTACTCTAAGTTATAAACTGTCAAAAATAAATTTTTAATACTTTAAATTCTTTGTTTATTTTTATGTAATATTCTAATCATGATTTTATAAAATTTTGAATCTCAATCGTTTATTTGTTGATCCAATGGTAAGGATGAGATGAGAAGAAGAAAAAGGATGATGATGGAATCCAAATCCTCATCCATATCGGTAATAGTCGTTGCAAATTGAAATTTGAGTGGTATATCCTCCTTATATTAATTAAGAGTATCATATGGTTACTTTATCCAACACGAATCATATATAGCTGTAAGTACTAATTAGTACTTATTTTATATGTATGGTAAGTAATTTCAATTTTTAAGGTTCTTGGTATCATTTTGTAAGCTGAGTATTTTAACATGATTCTCTCTTTCTATTTTTTTCTTCACTCCTTTGCATCAATTTAGGGCTTGTTTGCCATTACTTTCTGAAATCTAAGTTTAGTTTCAGAATCTAGGTTTTGACCCAAAACCTAGATTTTTGTCCAAGTATAAATTTTTTTTCTAAAAAGCTATTTTGATTACAAAACCTCGATTTGAAACCTAGATCCGATGGTCTTCATTATCAGATACATCTGTTGGGATATCTGGGTGAACAGATGTAAGAAATTACACGGTATTGAAGAGGGGGAGATGGAACTCAATGCTAACTCCAACTTCTTTCACACAAGTCTAGACCAGTATCTTAGAAACAGGTATGCTTTCTATAACAGAAGTAGGGGACAAGGGCAAAACAATCACAACAGGAGAGATTTCAGGCCTTGGAAACAGATGCTTCTGTCCTGAGCTCAGGATGGTGTGGCTGCGGAGGTGTCATAAAAGGGGATGATGGCAGCTAGATAAGTGGTTATATTTGCAAACTCACCTCTGTACCGGTTACCATTACAGAAATGATAGGCATAATGCATGGCTTATACCTATGCTGGAGCATATGTTTTCTTATGGTAGAAGTTAAGTCTGATTTGATAGAGGCAATTAATTTGATGTTAAGAGGTTGCTCAACGGAACATCCTTTCAAGGATGTTGTTGAAGAAGCCAAATCTCTCCTTAATAAAGACTGGCAGGTTCTAGTTACGCATGTTCCTAGAGAAGAGAACATCACTGCAGACCACTTAGCTAAAGTTGCTCATGATATCTGTGGGAATTTTTGTGTTTTTTGGGACCCACCACCTTGCCTCAATGAGGTTGGGTTTAGAGACTAGGGGCCTAGAGCTCCTCTTGTAACCCTTCTTTGAGGTTATGTTATCCAGTGTTTTTACTCAAAAAAAACCTGGGTTTTCTCTTTTCTATTTTTTCATCTTTCTTACTTTTTTCCTTTTTTCTCTTTCCTCTTTCCTACTTTTTCCTTCTTCTCTTTTCTCTTTCTTACTTTTCATTCTTCAGCTTTCCTCTTTCCTACCCACTTTTTTGTCTCAGAATCCATAAAAGCTAATAACTTCCCAAACATAAATCACTTTTCAAAATTTAGGTTTTGCCTCGGAATCTGTAAAAACTATTTGCCAAAATCTATTTTCCAAAACCTAAATTTTACTTCGAAATTTATAAAAATTATTTTCAAAATAACTTCTACACAAGCCCTTGATATCAACTAATGCTCTATGCATCCATGATTTGAACTTGGGCCCATCATAAACAATGGAATAAGATTTCTTTTTCCTAGCACACAAATCAATATGCGTGAGTTTAAAAATACTACTGCCTCCTCTCTTTCATATAATCCTCAATTAACAAGTTTGAAAAAAAATAAGAAAGTTATATAAAGCATTTGAAAGTATTTATATTTTAGGTTAATACTATTTTTTATCCCCCAAATTAGCATAAATTTTACTTTTAATACATTTAATTTCCTAAAGATTTAGCTGTTTATCACCATTACCTACCAGAACTAAAACTAAAATCCATTGAAAGTATATGAGTTAAAATCAAAATTGGTCAATAATATAGAGATCAAAAGATTTTGATTTTGGTCCCTACATTTAATGACGATAATTAACGCTGTTAAACATATAAATCCTCATGAAACTATAGAGATAAAACAACTTTGAAACTTGAGAAACTAAAACAAAAGTTCATACAAACTTGAGTGACTAAAATTATATTTTTTTATTTTTCTTCAAACTCATTTGTCACATTTATAAGCCGACATTATTATTTCAGAGAGATCCTAAAATATATATTATAATTAAATAATTTATTTAACTTCTTCAATCTTTCTAAATTAGTCAACTTAATTTTATATTAATGACCGAATGTAATGCTATATTAGATGGATTTCAAACCCTAAATTTATCTATATTCACTCTCAGTCTAACTCTTATTGCTTAAACAATTGAAGTAGTCTCATGAAAATATATTATCCCTTATATTTTTTTTATTTTTCTTCAAACTCATTTGTCACATTTATAAGCCGACATTATTATTTCAGAGAGATCCTAAAATATATATTATAATTAAATAATTTATTTAACTTCTTCAATCTTTCTAAATTAGTCAACTTAATTTTATATTAATGACCGAATGTAATGCTATATTAGATGGATTTCAAACCCTAAATTTATCTATATTCACTCTCAGTATCTATATTCACTCTCAGTCTAACTCTTATTGCTTAAACAATTGAAGTAGTCTCATGAAAATATATATGTAATATTTATTATGAACTTGATTATTGTTTTCTCCTTTTGTTTTTAATTTAGAGACATAAAAATTATTATGTAGTTCATATGGGAGAACCACGTAAGTGTGGGAGTCTCTCTCTCTCTCTCTCTCTCTCAATATATGACTCTTTTTGGAATGTGCTTATGCTTTATATTTGGATGTTTTTGGATGGGAAGGAAAAAGGTATTGTTTAGGTAAATCATGGTTTTACAGAAAATTAGTCAAACACATCATATAGTCCTAAACCATGGGAGACTCAGCTTTTTAAAAAAAATAAATATATCAAAAATATCCTCCTCTCAACTTCAAACATTCTTCTTCTTTTGAAATCATTACATTAACTTACATCATTATAATGATTTACATTATGATAATAACTATTTTAACACTTTTTAAATTTCATTTTGCAATCATAAAATCACTTTTAATTTCATTTTCTTCTATATTTCACTTCATTTTAATTATTTTACATGGATTACGTCTGTTTTTTTTTGTTAACATAATGGGAATTAAGGGTAAAAGAATATTTTGAGTAAAACTTCCAATTTATCAGGAATTTTCAAGAAAATTTGACCAAACCCAAAAGGGTATGAGTTGGTTGCTTGATAATTCAAAATTCATAATTAACAGTGTTGGGCCCCAAAAATTCATTCCTCGATCTGTAGCTTCCCCATCCTATCAAGTTCTTTCATTCTGTTATAAAAGAAGTTATATATTGTTAATTTTCAAATAGAAAACACAATTAATTCATTGTAAAAATGATAAAATTATATTTTGGTATACTCAAAAACTTAAAGGGATGCTCCCGCAAAAACAAAAACATAAAAATGATTAAGTAAATGATTACATATAAGTACCAACAAAACCAAACACGGTTGGTAGATAGTCAGATCCCTTAAACACGATGTTTTGGGTTTAAACCATTGTATGCATGCAAAAGGCTCTGTTGAGGAAGCAAAACTCACTTTGGTAGTATCTATGTTTCAAGGGATTATTCTCTTGATTGGAAGGTAAACGCTTGATCTCTAACAAAAAAAAAATTATTATTATAGATAAGTCAAAACCCCAAACAAAAACTTCACTTCCCTGGGTGAGTTTTGGTGGGAGTGTAGCATTCATCATTATTTTCTCATTGGGTAATATCTATTATAATGATCTAATTATTTCATAAAATATTTCGAAAAATTTGAGCATCACATCTTTTTTCTCACCATTAACAAGCCCATCAATTGTAAATGTAGTAACTAGTAAGTTTGAGTATCAAGAACTGTTTTGCTCTCATATTTAGTGTGTATGAGCCCTTATGGATGCAAATCTAGTAGCTCTTCTCTTTGTATGTATGTATATGTGAATATTTAAATAAAAGGATATTAATCCACAAGTTACTAAAGCATTCATGCATAAATCACACATTTTCTAACGAAACAAGGTTAACTAAAACATAAATATGATATATTGTTATTTATTATTTCACCTATAAAAGAGTCAATTCATGTTCAAGAAGGAAAAAATAGTAAGTTCCAATCCCATATCACTCATCAAATCTAACAGATCGACTGAACGAGTATATACAAATTAGTTATTAAATTCCTGTACTGAATTTTAAAGAGAGAGAATCTTCTTAAAAAATTTTAATCAATCCGCAACTTAACATTTTCTAACAAAATTTCAATCAATCCAAAACTAAAGAGTATAAAATTTGTTCACTCTGATTATAAATGCTCACTTGACATATAAACTTTCATTTGAAATTTAATTGACACATATGTAATACTATATTTTTCTAATATAAGAGCTAGTTAAATTTGGTCTACAATATAATATCTCAATTGTTACAAAGATTATAGTTGTAAATGTTCACAACCTTATAGATCTTTAGTAGTTCATTTTATGATTAAAGACTATAACCTCAATCCCTTTATGTTGTATCATAACACTACAAAAAAATGGTATTTAGCAGCGGTTTAATAAACCGCTCCTAAATCATGAGTTTGGTAGTGGTTTTAGTTCAAAGCGTTACTAATAGGCGACAGCAATATAAGTGTACTATTTCGTCAAAACATTAGTAGCAGTTTTAATAAATGCAAACCGTTGCAGAAGTGAAAGGTCGAAATTAGCCGCGGTTACTGTCGCTGTTAAATAAACCGCTACTGATTTGCATCGGAATTTGTAGCTGTTTTTTCAATAATAACCGCTGCAAAAACGAAGAGTCTATCAATTAGTAGCGGTGTAGACAAACCGCTGCTAAATATCGACATTTCCCGAGAATTGACCCTTGTTTTACAGCGGTTATAGTAGCGGTTTCCAAAAAACCTTTTATCCGAAGGAGATGAAGCTATATCACTTGTTAGACTGATGAAGATGAATAAATAAACCAGGTGCGTATTTTTTTAAAGTTGAATATTTTTGAAGCGATTACTAAACCGCTGCAAAAAAAGTGCCGCTGAATTCAAAACCACTACAAATTACAGCAACTTTTACCGCTACTGAACGTAAAAACCGCTGCAAATTACAGCGACATAAACCGCTGCTAAATATAAACCGTTGCAAATTACAGCAACCTTAACCGTTGCTGAACGTAAAAAACGCTGCGAATTACAGCGACATAAACCGCTGCTAAATCTAAAACGCTGCAAATCATAGCACCCTTAACCGCTGTTAAACGTAAAAAACGCTACAAATTACAGCGACATAAACCGCTACTAATTCAAGCGGAGGAGACTATAAATACCCTTCCCTCCCTGTTAATTTTGCATGTTTTCAAATTGTAGGTTTCTTCTCATTGTTTCAATCTTTGCGCGGTGTTGGTAAATTTTCTGTGTAGAATCATTTTATTTTAATTAGATTATTTTATTTTAATTAGAGGAATGTTTTGAAATATTTAGTTTTCTATTTTTATCTTTGTTTATGTTGTTTTGATATTTTGCTTTTATGTTATAAACGTTGTGTATATAAATTATTTTATTTATTTTTTAATAATATTATTAATTTTGTTAATGATGTTACTAATTTTTAAACATTATTATTAAATTTTATAAAGTAATAAATAGTGCTTTCTAATTTTGTTTTTTAAACGTTTATCACATTTAGTAGCGGTTCTACAACCGCCACAGATGTAAGTGATTTTTAATATTATTTTTTTATTACATTTAGCAACGGTTTCTGACCGCTACAAAAACAGTGGCCGAAAAAAGGAGGGTAAATTTGGAAGGAAATTTTTTAACGTTTGACTGAAATTTAGCAGCGGTTTTTGACCGCTACAAATAATGGGCCAAAAAAGGCGGGAAAATTTTAAGTGTCAACTTAATAGCGGTTATGAAACCGCTACTAATAATGGAGGAAAATTTCAAATTTCAAAAATGGGCCAAAAAAGGCGGGAATATTTGAAGTGTAAACTTAGTAGCGGTTATAAAACCGCTGCTAATAATGAAAGGAATATTTCAAATTTCATTTTTGGCCATATTAGCAGCGGTTTTTTGACGCTACAAAATATTCGTTGCAAAATTTGGTAGCAGTTATTTCCGTGTGAACAGCGGCTCTCATTAACCCCTACTAATTGGCTTGCTACGGTGAATTTAGCGACGGTTTTGCTAACCGCTGCAATATGTATTTGTGACGGTTATAACCGCTACAAATTCATGGAAAAACTGCTACTAATGCATCGTTTTTTTTTTGTAGTGTAATATTAATCAATTTTTATGTTTATAACACTGTAATTCTTGAAAGGGTTTGTTACCTATAAATAAAGTTGTAATACAAAGAGTCTATGTACATAAAAACTCATGTAAATGAGATATATTTCCTTGCTTCCTCCCTCAATTTCTTCTTTCACTCTCTCATTTTATAATATTAATCCATTTTATATATAATATTTATCATTTCCCTAAATAAGTTTACTTATAGACTAACATGTATTCTAACATTTTATATGGATGTTTTAGTGATATCATGTCACATTTATTATAATTAACTAATTTATCTCATTTATTAATTTACCCAACTTAAGTAAGTAAATCGTAGTATAAAAGTATCATCGTGTATGTTATAAAAAATGTTTCATATGTTTCGTCTACTTTTTTGTATCGGACTAAACTAAATTCCTACCACGAAGTCTGTTAAAGTTTTCTTACTCGGAAAGGTAATCCTTATGTGCTTATAGTTTAGCTCAATTTTGAATGAAAATATAGTAATTTCATATTTGTTTACTAATCTTAATAAGATCTTGATTACTTTTGATAACAATTTAACTCATTTTTATGAGAAATGCCCGATTTAAACTTTTGCAATTTTATGACTTTTTGTGAATTCTCTCTAATTTTATTTTATTTGAATTGGTCGCTATTGTTTGATATGGTGATTTTTTTTCTTTGATCAAATATATGGCGATTTTAATTTATACACTATTTATAAAAAATTTAGGGTGTTATATAAAATGAAGTAAATTTCCTAAAGTTCATGAAATTTAATAAATTAAAATAGATTACTTGTATACTCAATGATAAATGATTATAATGAATCAAATGATAAGGGTGCAATTCGAATAAAATAATTTATTAGGATCTAACTTGAAGTTAAGATAAACTATAAGACGTATGGATTAATTTTTCCTTTCTAACAGTAAGGGTAGTAGTAGCAGTAATTTAATACTTAAAAGTGTACCGTACTTAAATAGTTAACTTCATTTACTACAAATATTCTTATAGGCAATTACTTATAATACTATAAGTTAAAATTACTATTTTTCGCAATGTACGCTATATTATAACAATTACTTATAATACTACAACCAAAGCCATATAATTTTAACATAAAATATAACAATTTTTATATTATATTTAATTTTTTAATTAAAACCATGTTTTACTATATAATAAATAAGATGGTTCTTTAAGATGACAATAATACCGGCATGTGAGGAGCTTTTTTTTTTTTTTTGCAACAACAAAAATATAAACTTCTTGATAAAGGTTTTTTTTTGCCCTAGGAAACTTTTTGATAAAGTTATAAAAAATGTTTATGATAAAATAAAATCACAAAAATTTCTTTATCTTTTCAATCAGCTGAAAATAGTGGTTTTTACATCCCTTTACCTTAATAAACTAATGAATAGAAAAAAGATGGGTACACCAGAATTCAAATTCAGTTCACTTATGAATAAAAAAACAATGTAACATCCTAAATATTTATTGATTTTGAAAAGTTTCGCTTCTTAACTTGATTAAGAATAATTTTGAAAAGTCATAATTTTTTAAGGATAACCAATTCTAAATATTTTTCTTAGTCAACACATTCTCAGGAGTATAATATAAAAAATGTCACTTAGTTTCCACATTATTTTTAATCAATTAGTGCATGAGTGTTCCCAATTGATAACACGGGGTCCTTGTATTGACAACATTATGCGCTGTGTTGATAACACCTCATATTGTAAATGGAACCTCTCATTAAATATTTTTATCCATGAGACCATTCTTTAAATAACTTGCTTATTTTAAACCTAAAACTAAATTTCCCTTCAAAAAAACAGACAAACCCACACACGAGGATCAGAAACAAAACAAGAGTGCCATATTATTGTTTGTTAGATGTAACAACTACTCTACTGCCAAGCTAGCATATTACACAACCCCCATCTTTCATCCTCCTTTACAATAAATTACATCCACCTTTATTCCCACACCAAAGTTAGTTACAAAAAAAAAACCATTAATCAGAATAAGAACAATTGGCAAGATTCCATTTCTGGGTTTAAACCCAAAAGACTTTTCAAAAATATCAGTACTATTAACCCAATGTCATTGTCCAAGTGTGTGTGTCCATGTGTGTGTGTGTGTGTGGGGTATCTCAGACAAAGGTAGTAATCAGCGCAAAGGTATGGAACTTGCAATTTAATGGGAGGGGCCATGTGAGAACGAGCCCACCCAACAACCCCCATAAAAACTAGGCTCATCTTATATAGCTGTACCCAGCACATATCTGAAGCACTGTGAAAGGTTAAATCCTCAACCACAGAACAGTCAAAAGCATTCATGGGGCCAAGGTTCCAGAGCATGCATGATTCATCTGCAAGTTCGTTACTATTCTTGGAGGATTCTAGTACGTCGTCAAGCTAACTTCCCAAGTTGTGTACAGTGAAGATCCTATTTTCGGGCAAATGGTTCCGCTTCCACAGTTTCAGAACCTAGTGAACAGAGTCAGACAGACTGAATCTTTCTAACAGTAAAAATATATATATTATATATATCATCTCTAGTACTGGTAGTGGTGGTAATGCAAACACCCATTTTGAATCTGGAGAGGACCCTCCTTGATGTGGACCCATTTTACAGTGTGAGAACAAGAAAAATCCAAGAAAGTAAAATAATTAAATCCCCCCAAAAAACGTTTCAGATCTTTCTTCTTTCTTCAAATTCTGCGAGGCAAAGCAGTGAGTGGCGATAAAACTTGGAGGGATGTAGGTTCTACAAGTGAAAAGAACAGACTTGCAGCTTATATTTCTCCTTCAGTAACCAAGATGGCACTTGCAAAGAAGTTTGAATTAAGCTACACTCCCATTATCAGAGCCATCTTCGTAGTAATAAGGGGAGAACTTGCCATCTTTCTTCGATGCCGATTTCATCTGGTTTCCGTCTGTGCCTACTTCTTGCAACATCTTCACCACTCTTCTCATGGGGGGGCGGTTGATTGGAAGAGGGCTAGTGCACATGAGGCCAATGTTGAGGACCTTGCAGATCTCTTCTTTGAAACAAGGATCAAGACTGCAGTCAAGAACATGATCCACTCCTTTCTGATCTATGGTGGTGCAGACCCACTTAACCAAGTCTTTTTCCCCATACTCCGGGTCTACCGGGCGTCTTCTAGTAACTAACTCCAGGATGACAACGCCAAAGCTATATATGTCGCTCTTCTCATTCACTCTGAGCGTATATGCATACTCTGTTTCAAAACATAGAGTCAATTTTAGATCCCAGTGTGACAAAGCATGTTAAAGATAATAAGTATGCTAATTATACAGAAAGTTTAAGTTCTAAATAATGCAAACACAAATCAAGTTTTGAAAAGCCATGTATACTTAACAAATTTACACATTTGGGATTCATCATATTATGTGAAAAAAAAATACTATTCAATAAACATAACATAAAACTTCTGCTATTGACTAACCTGGTGCAATGTACCCACATGACCCAGCTATGGCAGACATGGATTTAGCTCCCTTTGCAGTGGTTTCAACTACCTTAGCAACTCCAAAATCAGCAACCCTTGCGCCAAAGTCACCATCCAACAAGATATTGTTGGATTTTACATCTCTATGAACAATTGCTGGAACACAGTCATGATGCAAATAAGAGAGGCCCTCCGCGGCATCAACTGCTATCTTATACCTCGTCGGCCAATCCAACAATCCGCCTTTACTACTATGTAGCAAATCTCCAAGACTACCATTAGGCATGTACTCATACACCAAGAGCTTGCAGTCCCTAGTAGTACAGCAACACCACAACTTAACAATGTTCTTATGCCTAATTTTGCCAAGAGTCTCGACCTCTGCATCGAAAGCGTTGTCTTGAACCTGGCCTTTCTCAAAATCACCACTCTCTATGTCCTTCACGGCACCTCCCCATAGTTTCTTCACAGCTACCGCCTCACCGTTGCTGAGTACAACCTTGTAAACTTTCCCTGATGATCCACTTCCTATCACATTGTCATCATCAAGGCAGTTCAGAATCTCATCTTCTCCGAAACCCAGTTTATGGAAAGACATCAAAGTCCATTTCGATTTGTCAATAGCACTTCTCGCGTTCTTGAAGTTCCTATACTTGAAATAGAACCAGACCACACCAATGAGAAGCACCAAAGTGGCGATGATGAACATAGCTCGAAGCAACCAAATGTAACCTGCATTTTTAGCATAACTTCTGCCATCACATAGACCTTTCAGATCCCCACACAAACCAGGATTACCCAAAAAGCTAGTCCTGTACATATCCTTAGCCAACTGAGGAGGAAGTTCTCCAGAAAGTCGATTATAAGACAAATTCAGCAGGTTGAGCTTCAACTTTTGTAATCCACGAGGAACTTTCCCAGAAAGTTGATTGTGGGAAAGATCAAGGAAATTAAGCACAGATAAACTCCCAATTTCATCAGGAATTTTGCCATTAATCGCATTGTTGGCCAAATTCAACTCATTGAGTTTCTTCAAAGATCGCACTCCCTTTGGGAGCTGGCCAGAGAGTTTATTGTTGTGAAGATCAAGAGTTCCAAGTTGCCCAAGATTCACAATACTATCAGGCAGTGACCCAGTAAAGTTGTTATCACTCCCAGAAAATTCCCCAAGATTTTCCAACCATCCAATCTCATCAGGTATCGCTCCACTGAAATTGTTCTTCGATAGAATCAACAACGACAGATTCCCAGCCCCAGCGATAGTAGATGAAATTGGACCCGTCAAAGAGTTCTCAACAAGCTCCAGAAGATATACATGCGGAAGCCCCCATATACCTGCCGGAACTTCGCCTGACAACCGATTGTAACCGAGCCTGACTCGTGTCAAGCTCTGACACATCCCCAAACTCGCCGGGATCTCACCAGAAAACAAATTGTATATCATCAGAAGCTCTTCCAACTGCCCATGGTCACACAAACTAGCCGGAATTCCTCCCCAGAACTGGTTGCTCGACAGGTCGATCCACCGTAATGGCGAATTTTTGCCAAGACTCGCCGGAAGCTTCCCTGTGAGCCTGTTCCCGAACAATCTCAGCTCATAGAGATTCGGAGAGTCCGCTATGCTCTCTGGCAACTCGCCCTCCAAACGATTTTCGTAGAGATTGAGGCTTTCCAGTGGCAAACGACACAAGTCATCCGGAATCGTCCCCGTCAAGTGGTTCATCGACGCATCAAGCAGCCTCAATGCAGTGAGGTTCGACCATCCCCGAGGCAACTCACCGGACAATGAGTTATTGTACAGTTCAATCTGGTTCAAACTAGTCATCTCCATGAGCGAACTCGGGATCGACCCGTACAAATTATTGAACGCCAGGTCCAAATCCTTCAGCTTCTTCAGCTTCCCTAGCTCCCCTGGAATCGTGCCAACCAAGTTACATTGCGTCAACCAAAGCACCTCCAGATTAGTAAGGTTCCCGATCTCCGTTGGGATCCGACCCGGATAAAACGGGTTATACGAAAGATTGAGCATCTTCAACGTGGTAATATTGCCCAGAGAAGCAGGAATGGTTCCTTCTAGAAGATTAGACACAAGGGAAATAACCTCAAGCTTCTGGAATCTCCCAAATGAGTCAGGAATAGGACCCGAGAAATTGTTCCCGGTCAAGTCCAGGTATCTGAGATTGGGAAGCAGAGACAGAGTATGTGGGAGTTCACCGGTGAGGAGATTCTGGGAAAGGTCCAAGTGCACGAGGGAGCGACAAGAGGAGATTTCAGAAGGGAGGGTTTGATTTACAGAGTTGTTGAAGAGGGAAACGAAAGAGAGGTTTCGGAGGCGGCAGAGGGTGGAGGCGGAGAATGGACCGGCGATGTTGGTGTTGGAGAGGTCAAGGCGAGTGACGGTAGAGTTAGAAGCGGCGTCGCAGGTGACGCCGGACCAGGCACATGGTGTGCCATCACGGGGGTTCCAGGAGGAAAGAGAGGCATCCGGGTCGTCCAGAGAGAGCTTAAACTGGTAGAGATAGAGACCCTCCTGGTTAAGAGAGAGAATGAAGTGAGGAAGAAGAAGGAAAATGAGAGACAGGAGAGGAAGAGGGAGAACAATGGTGGACATGGTGGCTCTGCTTCAAGAGAAGGAGAGTGAGAAAAGAAGAGTGAAGAGTGTTGGGTTTTGGAGGCGAATTTATCCGAAGACTTGGAAACAGAGAGAGAGAGAGATGGGGGTATGAGTACTTTAGTGCACGCACCCAAAGGGAAGGGAAGTAGAGAGAGAGAGGGAAGAGAAGAAGTGCAGTGAAAATCGAAAAACATTGACACAATCATGATGCCTTCTTGTGTGTTTCAGAAAACTGTAAAACTTGTGTCTTTGGTCTTCGTCCCTGCATTTGGATTTCTTTTTAGTTTCAGAGATGTCTCGGAATACTTTCTGTCATTGTGTGATTGCACGTTAAAGTCAAATTACATATAAATTAAAATAAAATTTCTCTAATGTAATTAATTCAGATTACGTAACCCAATAGATTTTTAAACACGTTTTTTTCTCCATTTTTTTCACTTTAAACATAAAATAAGTTAAAATTCTTTTTTTATATTTATCTGAATTTACATAAAATAAAGTAATTGGGGTTTTGATCTCATATTCTCGGCAGCCTAAAAAAAGAGGAACTTTCTCCTTCTCCTCTACTTTTATTAAAATGGAGCAAACTTTTTTCTCTGAGAAAAATGGAACAAACTTACTAATAATAACAACACCACAATATCAACTTTATATTTGATCCGTTTGAAAAAGCGGTATAGAAGTACTTTTACGTAAGTCGAGATAAATATGTGGAGGAGATTGTCTCATTTTGGGAAAAAACACTGTTGAACGTACTTTTGGGTGATATATAAGTGTTACCAAACAAGCACATTAGCTTATAGATTACTCACTGGTCCAAAATTATAAGACATTTGCTAATTAACAGCCCTTCAAAATCAACTCTTTTTGTATAAAAATAAATTACATGCTTTTTCAATTAATTTTTGTATACACCTTTTTTAAATTAATTTGCATCTCATTTAGTAAATTGACTTATTAAACACAAAATCTCTCAAGTCAGAGTTCATATAAATATTTAAAAAGCCTTTTGAAAGAAATTCCATCAATTAAACAAGAATGTACTTAAATTTAACCAATTCAAATGATAACATAAAAAAGAAAAAGAAAAGAAAAGAAACTATTAACATCATAAAAATGGTATATAATGCCAAACTAACATTTCTTCTATACAAAGTTACTTTGGTCCAACATGTCCTCTTGTAATGGTTTAAAAGAAAATGAATTTCTGGTTAAAAAGTTAAGTGGAAGCTGAAATAATTTTTCCTGTTTTTTTTATGTTTTTGCTTTTTCATACATTTGAACAGTAAAACTAATTTTTTTAATATGATATCTTAATCACAATAAAAAAATGAAAATATCATTAATTTCAAATATTCATTAAGAACGTTTTCAAAAAAAAAATAACCTTATTAATGAAAATACCAACATGTTTTATTATTTTTTTTAAACAGAAGAAAACGTAGGAAGGGGTGAATTAGGAAAAATCGCTAATATATATTTCTTATGTTTTATTTAGAAATTTTATTTTTGAAATATAATTTTAAATAAGTTTGTATTTATTATATTATTGTTTTTTACAAGAAAGACAAGGGATTCGTCATAGACACTGAGTGGAGTAACAAACCAAGAGGAGACGGGAGCATGAAATGAGTATTGCCCCGTCACATTCAAACACATTGCTTTCATGTTTTCTTTTTCTTTTTTTCTTTTTTAATTTATTTTTTCATAACTTTCTAAATCCCAATCTTTCACCCACACTATTTATATGTGTGTGTGTGAGGGGGAGAATATTCAAAAGGAAAAAATTTATAGAGAATTACCATTAAATCCCAGCCAACAGAAATGACATCCAACTAGTCAGAACTTATTAAATATTGGGTCCGTTTAGAAAAACGGTAGAGAAGTACTTTGACGCAAGTCGAGGTAAATATATGAAAGAGATTGTCTCGTTTTATAAAAAAACACTGATAAACGTACTTTTAGGTGAGAATTGAGTGTTTCCAAACAAGCACATTATATCCTTTAGTTGAAATATAATTAATTATGATTGTCCCAAAAACTTACACATGGGTTGTAAGTTATGAAATTTAAAAGTTACTACATTCTAAAAATGGGTGAAAAAAAAGGTAAACATGTAAAAAAACATACTCCCCATCTCAATTCTTTCCGACTTACAATATATATCACTTTAACTAATTTATCAGAATAAAAAAATATAGTTAACTCATTAAATCTGTTTTAAATTGAAAAAAGTTTCGATTTTGTCCATATTACATAAAGTTTTGAAGGATGAAGAAAAATACAACTAGTAAAGTATAAGCATCAATTATAATATCGATCAAATTGATAAATAGTCCTTAATTACTTTTTAAATAACTTATATTATGGACCAACACATCCTTGTAAAAGTGATTTATATGGTAAATAGGAGGAAGTATACCTATACGTAAGAATTAATTGAGAAATTTATTTTGATCCTAGATATTTTATCAAACCCTACTTATATCAACTTTCTTATATCTATCATGTTAAATTCTTAAATTACACATAGATATGTGTTTTATTTTTTCATATGGATTTATAGTTAAATGATAACATTTCAAAAAATGACATATGACCAATTGGCAACGTGTGATTGGACAAATAAATAACTTAATTAATCTATTTAATATTTATCAAGTAATTATCTAAACCTATATTTTTGGGACGAAGGGAGTAATTCACATAATTTAAGATGCAAAAAAAATATGTTGGGAGAATTATTAGGGGGTTACATCTAACATAATTTAAATTTTATTTGATAACATATCTCAATTTATTTTTTTATAAAAATAGGATTACAAAGCAATAGCAAGTCCAAGTCATAGCTACCACATGCATGACATTATTATCTTCGCAGATAGTCAAAGAAAGAAGAAAAGGGCAAAGCCAAAGAATGAACTATTGAGAAGAAGACTACAATGGACTTACCTGAGATTTGACTTATACGGAGAAACATAGTTGACCATATACAATGTTCTACATTTAATGATCATTACCAGAAAAATATCATTTAACGATGAAAAAATGTATCATTAAATGGCTATTTTCTATTAGAAAATTTTCATTTAGCTACGAAAAATATTAGCGACCTTTGTTTTAGTGACAGAAAATAGCTATTTAGCGACGGATTTTCCATTGCTAAATGGCATTTTTCTAGTAGTTGATGGAAGATAATATTTCAATGTAATTTACTATCTCTAAAGTAAGTATATGTGAAATGAGTTTTATCTCGAATTGGATAAACGTACTTTTGTCACATTGATGCAAACAGGGCTAAAATTTTTAAATGAAATTATTTAATATTTTTTGTTTAGATATTTTTTTATGTGAAATTAATGTCTCTTTTATTTAGATATTACTCTTTTCACAATTTTTAAATTTCCATTAAATTATATTTTTTGAATCATAATCGAATTGATTTGCTTTGGTTCAATTATGGTTAACAGCCATTTGCTAAATGCTAATGGTACAATAGTTATACAAGGTTTCTTTTACTGGGTGAGGAGATATAATGCAACTTGGACACACACACACAGATATATGTGTGTGTATATATATATATAAAGTACATTTACATAAGTTTTGACATATAGTGTTTTTACCATTTACAAGGTAAATGTATGAAGGAGATTATCTCGTTTTGCGGAAAAACACTGTTGAACGTACTTTTGGGGTGTCCAAAAGCTTTGCCAAACATCCCAAGTGGGCTCGTTTGAAAACGCGGTAGAGAAGTACTTTTACACAAGCCGAGGTAAATATATGAAGGAGATTATCTCATTTTACAGAAAAACACTGTTGAACGTACTTTTGAAGGATGAATAAATGTTTCCAAACATCCAAGTAGCCCAAAACCCTAAAATGTTGCAATTAAATAAGCACTTAAAATGATGTCTTGTGTTTCGTTCATATCTTTTTGGGTGAAGAGGAAGAGACCACTTTGGGATGCCAAAAGTGGCATTAAAAAAACAAACACTTTGAAAGTTGGAGTCTTGCTTCAATTTGTCATTGTGTTTTGTTATAAAAAAATTAAATATTTCTCTCCAATGAGTGATCATGTTCATTTATTTCAAGTTCTTAGTTTGTATGATTCGATCAAAGTGTTGAGATTTTCTCCCATGTTAGCCTCGTTCATGTTGCATTATTTTATGTTATTTTTTAATTATGATCTACTTTTCTAATTTTATTTATAAATCACTTCCAATATATTTCAACTAATAAAAAAAAACCTTAAGCTTTAATTAAAAAAACTATACCTTTAAATTTAATAATTTTTCAATTTTATTCATATTTAATATCCACTATAATTAAGGTTGTACGACAGACAAACCAAACTATAGCCCAACTCGAACTCTAATATATTTTTCAGGAGTGACTAGGTTTGACAACCAGTGGTTCGGTAGAAACCTGAAGTTGGGTTGGATTGAAATTCTAAGAGTCTTAAACCTTAAATTCCCTAATTTTTTTCATTTCTTTTTATGAAAGGCCAAAACTTAAACGTGATAAATACAATTACAATAAAAATACTTACAAACATATAAATATCATCTCAAAACAAAGAAAACTTAATTGTAAATCCATAAAAATCTTCAATATTATTAAATAAAAATAAAAAGTGCAACATATAAAATGGGAAAATATTTAAAAAATCACATGAACCGGACGAACAAAGTAACTATCAAGTAGTGGTATAATCACTCGTACTAGACCTCAAATTGGATTGGATCAGAACAAATACACCCCTAATTATAACACATGATAATAAAACAACATATAATAAATTAAAGGTAAAAATGTATACTTATATACAAAAAATCAATAACTGATTTATAAATAAAATCAGTTAAATGGATTATGTCCCATAGTTTTATGGCCATTAAGGTTAGAATATGTTTGAAGAATCAATGTTGGTAAAAAAAGTTTGAAGGCTCAAAAACACTAACAGAAATATTAAAGTACTTATAAATATGAATTATATGCACTAATAAAGTGCTTATTATAGTAATAATATTTAAACTCGTATTTCTGTATAAATATAACTACATATCGTTGATTGAATCAACTTTAGTTTCCATTATTTTCCTTTTAATTATTATAGCTATGGGTTTATGATGGATGGAACACATAACATTTAAGTGTTGTTAAAATTTTTTGGTATAAATTAAATCTAATTTTTCACTCTGTCTCTTTCACAAATCAGTTGGAATTTGAAAAATAAGATGTACTGTTCATGAATTGAATTAATTTTTTTAATGATACATAGAGTTTAAGGAATTAGTTATCCTACTCATAACTTGCTAATACATCTTATTATAATTCATATCTATATTTATATTAATGATTTTATAATCAATATATTTAAATATAAAACTATAGGCAATCAGGCATAGTACAATATGCAAGAGTAATAAGCAGTGCAATATTTTTAGTATCACGTAAGTTTTTTTTTTCTTCTCCCCATCTTTCCTTTCCCCCAATTTTTAGCTAATCCTATGCAACATTTTTATTATGTATGTTATAGGAAAATTTAAACATTATAAAAATAATGACTCTGCTATCTTTTGAATAAAAAAATTAATCTGTAAATTCTTATGTTTGAATATAGCAGACTCGTATAGTTTATTGTAGGATATTCCATAAAATTCTATAATCTAATTATCTGTAAACTAAGAGATAAGTATCTATAATAGACTAACTTTTAAGGATCCAATTTAAACAAACACAAATTACAGAGATTTGATTTAAAATCCACATAAATTACAAAGACATGTAAATTATTTTTAATATAACTATCACCTCCTATATTTAATATAAAAACTAATTAAGTTTTTTGAGACATTAAAGAAGTTTATTCATCATTTTTTTCTAAATTAATTTAAAAAAATTATAAAATAATATATAATATAACTACATATAAATATTTTAAGATATATATTATAATTAATTTATTTAATTTTTTAATCTCTTTAAAATTGTTAACTAACCTTTAATAAAGAACATGGTCGAATGGGAAACAGGGTTAAAAGTGTCATTGTCAACATTTTGTCGTGCAGTAAAGGTTTTTTCTCAGTATCAACATGAGAACTTGTAGAAGAGACAACACAAAGTACTTATTTTTTTTTTGGCAGTTTCCAATGGATATAATGCTAAAATAGCAAATCACACTTACAATCACAAAAGCACATGAAAATTCCCAAATTCGAGGTTTGCGACTGGAAAATAAATAAAAATAAAAATGCTTCCTTTTTAAATTATATATTTTTAT
>JANTPZ010092484.1:0-15957 GCA_025593235.1 Vachellia pachyceras
TCGGAATAATAGCTCTCAAACTGACCGGAGAGGATGGTTCGCCGGCGAGTAGAGGTGGTGGAAGCAGCAGAGAGAGCATGCATAAGAACCTGAGGCGGTCCTATTTGTCGAGGCTCCAACAACGCACACAGTTGCCGCAGTGGGGTCCCAGGGAGGTATAAGGGACTTTAATCTGGACACGTGGCAGAATCTGCAGGCTTTCGACGTTGTTCCTAATGACACGTTGAATATAAGAAAAAAAAGTTAAATACAAATTAGGCACAAGTGGAAGAAGATACGAGTGATGCAGAATATTATATAGTAAACTAGGGACTTGTAAAGCTTCATGATACGTCATGCATTTATTTTAATAATTAAATTTTAATATAAGAAGTAAATTTGGATTTAGTGGTATACAATTTGAATTGATATGAAGAATGAATTTGGCATAGGTCGAATGAGAAATGGAGAACACTAGGCAAAAGGGATCCGTGCCTGTGGAGTTTGTAGAAAGATGATTGGGAAGTAAGACGAAAGGCGAATAGGAGGAAGGCACTCGACGGTGGGAGAAAAAGTGATATGGGTGACGTTGTGAATGTGGACAAATACAAGGCGTGTGTCTTGAATTTTGTTCTAGCCTTTCGCATCAAAGCTCACATGTATTCAAAGAAAAGGGGAAAAAAAAGTTTGTCTTTGAACTGCTGTCAAATACTTTGGGGTTCCTTTAGAAGTAACTTTTGAGAATAGTTTTTACGGAGGTAAAATTTAGATTTTGTATAATAGATTTTTGAAAATAGTTTTACGGATTTCAATACAAAACCTAGATTATGAAAAGGTGATTAGTGTATGTTTGGGAACTCCGTTAGGAGAAAGGAGTTTACGGAATTTTAGATGGTTTTACGAATTTCAAGATGGTTTTTATGAATTTCGAAATAGTTTTTACGGATTTTAAATTGTTTTTGTCTCAGCTTGCGTGCACAATTTGGGGAACGAAGTTCCAAAACAAGCACATATGGTTGGGAAGTTTTGGATTTTACGGATTCCGAGGTAAAAAGTATGTATGAAAAAGGAAAGAGAAATAAAGAAAAAATATGAAAGAGAAATAAAGAAAAAGTATAAAGAGAAAATTTATTCGAAAAGAGGGTGTGATTTGACAAGAAAATAGCTTTTCAAAACCTATGTTTTGCATCAAAAATAGCTTTTTCCAAAAAATATAAGCACTTAGACAAAACTTAAGTTTTAAAATCAAACCTAAATTTTGAGAAGTAAAATCAATCATGCTCTAAATATTGTGAGGATTTCTTTCAACCGGAGTTTAAATATCAATTCATTGCATCATGTGAAATGAGCCCACTCTATTAAACTTAGGGCTCGTTTGGGATTTGATTTTACAAAATCTAGGTTACAAATCTATGTTTGAAACCTAGGTTTTCTCTTTCCTACTTTTTTCTCTTTTCTACTTTTTTTTCTCTTTCTCTTTCTAACTTTCCTCTTTCATACCCACTTTTTTGCCTTGAAATCCGTAAAAGTTATATCTTCCCAAACATAAATCACTTTTCAAAATCTAATTTTTACCTCGGATTCTGTAAAATCTAGATTTCAAACCTAGTTTCCAAACAAACTTTTCATTGATTCTTTTACATCGCTTTCAACAAAATTTCATGTGAATAGAGTAATTAGTATTTATTCAAAAACTTTTTCATTTTAATAATTGTTAGATGCGACTGTGTATAGTGTTCCCCCTTAAAAACATCATTTTATATTTGATAAAGTTGAAAAACAATCAATTTAAAATATTTTTCACGAGATAACGATTATTTGTAGATACGTGGCTTGGTTTTTTTTTTTTTGGTAATTTTTTTAAGTTTTTCCACAGTTGCAGAAAATAGATAACGGTTTTTTTTCCGATGAATTGTTCAAAATGACTTATATTAAGAATTTGAAGAAGTATTTTCCACTATTCAAAATTTAAGCAACCTTCAATCATTTTATTGAAATAAAAAATAACTAACTCGTTAATTTTATCTTAAATTGATTTCCTTTTCATTTTTACCCTATTAATAAGCTCTTAATAAAGTTGAAAAAATTGATTATACAAGGGATCATATTTAAACTTTAATTATATGGATAAAATCTCTCACAACGTAGTACATTAATCTTTAAATCCATACTAGAAGATTGAACATAATCATCTTACCTTAAATAGAATGATGTATAAGTACTAATTATTTTCCAAATAACCATGTGTTAAATACCAAACAACATTTCTAGAAGGCGGCTTATAGTTTGAAGTTGGATGATTACTACTACAGATGTAAATATTCTCCCTCTCCCTCAGTATTAAAGATGTGAATTGTGTAGAGAATTTCTGTATTAGAATTCTACTATGCAAATTGATGGCATAGCTCAGAGTAAATGTGGAAGGTTGAAATCTCATAACAATAGTACAAGTATATTCTATTGAAAATAATCATGTATATAACACTGTTAAATATTAAATATTAACATATTTCTCATTAAGGATTTCAATACTGATAAAATTAAAATTAAATCATAGCAGAAAAACAAGTCTTTTTTTTTTTATTAAAGGATTCATTTTGTTGAGTTTTTTTTTTCTATCATGGAGATTAAATCCATAGATATATGAATGCAATTATAATGATTGATAGGAATAGGATCCGCTAAGCAGTCACAGTTATGAATACGTGAGAGTGAGGGCTTGTTTGGAATCTAGGTTTCAAAACTTAGGTTACAAAATCTCAGTTTGAAATCTAGGTTTTCTCTTTCCTACTTTATCCTCTTTTTTCTTCATACTTTTTCTTTTTTTCTCTTTCTTACTTTCCTCTTTCCTACCCACTTTTTTGTTTCGGAATCCGTAAAAGCTATAACTTCCCAAACATAAATCACTTTTCAAAACCTAAATTTTACCTCAGAATCTGTGATTCCAAACAAACCCTGAAATTGATGAAGATGGGGGGTGGTTCGATGGTGTGGAAGGGCGAGAGCCAGCAAAGAGCCCCGTGATGTTTTGATGGTGTGACTTATAAGTCATGCTTCCTCATCTCTAGTTGTTTATTCATGCCAATGAAGCTGACCTTTGAGCAGCAAGGAATATAACGGGCCCGTTTGAGAAAACGGTAGAGAAGTGCTTTTACAGTTTACGAGGTAAATATGTAAAAGATATTATCTCAATTTACAGAAAATACTGTTCTACGTGCATTTGAGAAACCTAGACATTAACCCAAACACACACAATATTAATAGTACAATGGTTGCGTCTTTTGAATGGCGTTATTATTAACTCCATTAGTGAAGATTTAAACTCTGGTTCATTAAGCTAAGAGGGATTAATCCCTTCCGCCGTTGGTGCTCCAACGGTGCTGGCATTAAGCAACGGTATACACGAGATACGGGGCTTAAAGAGAATCCTAATCCAATTTTGCTGACAGGCTTTGAAGCGATTTAAAGGTCATAATCGAGGCCCAGAAAAAGCCTGCATAAAGATTTGGGCAGGCCTGGCTTGATTAATATCAGGCCCTAATAGCCGGGCTAGCATTTGCTTGATTTATGGTTGTTAATGACGGACCTTAAAAAAAACTGGTATGTACGTGAAGCTTTGAAGAACCACACTAAGCGCGAAGGGCCAGTTCCCGGTTAACATCCGGTAACAAGTAATGAACGAATAAAGCATGAAGTACAGTCCCCCAGACACTGAAATGAAAATGTCACTCCTCCTTCCCCCATTCCATTATAGCCATTGCCAAGCAGAGCATAGCACGCTTACACCTACCAAATTCACACAATCACGTCTGGTTATTTCCTTGATTCTCGCTCTTTAGCATCCAATCACCTTCACCCTCCTCTTCTCCTTCATCTATCCACCTCTCAACTCCCACCGGTTTTCACAAATCCAGGTGCTTGTTCTCTCTATTTTTGCAATGTCGATCGATTCTTCTCAAGTCCTCCTTACAGAATCGAATATAAATTGATTTTCAGTTCTTCTCTCCGTTATTGGTTCATTCTGCAGACATTTTTCGCTGATTGGCTCGGGTGTGCAGAACCGGAAAAATGCTTACGTGCATAGCTCGTCCCAGGAAACCCGGGAGTGAATCGCTGAGTCAGCCCGATGATTCCGATTCTAAAAACCAAGCCATCAAATCCCTTACTTCTCAGGTACGTACTCGGAGCAATAACTGTATGCGGACGCTATATTCCAAATCTTTTTGTCTTTTTTCCTTAAATATCTGCTTCAATTTAACTGTTCTTGAATGGACATTTTGTAGCTTAAGGATATGGCGTTGAAAGCGTCGGGAGCGTACAAGCATTGTAGCCCCTGCACGGGCCCGCCAACGCAGACTCGACTCCGGAGCAATATAGAGTCTGACACGGATTCGGATTGTTTCCGGTGGTCGTACCGGAGAACATGTAGCTCAAGCTCGACTACGACTAGGACATGGGGAAAGGAGATGGAAGCGAGGCTGAAGGGGATTTCGAGTGGAGAAGGGACGCCGATTTCGTCCAGTGGACGGCGAGTGGACCCGGTGGTGTTGTTCGTGGAAGAGAACGAGCCCAAAGAGTGGGTGGCGCAGGTGGAGCCCGGCGTTCTGATCACATTTGTTTCACTTCCGCGTGGCGGGAACGATCTGAAGCGAATACGGTTCAGGTACGCACGCCTTTAATTCTTGCTCTCTCCCTTCCTGTTTGGAATCGGTCAGGCATGAACCGTCGCCGTGTGGCGGTTCTTTTTACGATGTCGCTGTGGTCTGAACAGACGGCGACTGTGGCCTGCGTTTACAGTGTTGGTCAAGATGGGACCCTAAAAGCATCTAGATCATGACATTGAGTGCCTTTTACCATGGTGGACTGTCAATTTGTCCCCCGCCATTTATCGGGCACTTGCATAGTGTGCTGTAGGAATACAGGATCATAATATTCCCCCTTTTTTCAGTATTTGTTTTTCTTTTACATATCGGAATTTTTAGGGTTAAAGTTGAGATAAAATTATCAAGTTTTTTAATAAAAATGGAATGAACATTTTTAAATGAATCATACAATAGTTGAATGTACAAAAATAATTGTATAATTTTAAAATAATTTTCAAGGAGGGGATATAGAGAAAGGGGCTAAAAGTGGCATTGAGACCGGAAGATCCCCAAGAAAAAGTGATTAATGGAATCCATGAATGTGTGTTTAGATGCGATTTTTTCCTACTTTTTTCTACTGTGTATATAAATTGAGATAAAATTTCTCTTACATATTTACATTTATTTGCGTAGAAGCACTTTTCCACCGTTTTTATAGTCTTGTAGATCGAGAGAAAATTAAACTGTGTTATTTTAGAAATAAAAATATATCAATAAAATTGTATTTACATTTAGTTTAAAGAAAAAAATTTGTATGGCCATAATATAGACTCGACAAAATTGGACACAATAATTTGGATTTTTTGGCGATTCATGTTTTGATTTTCGATATAAATAACATAATCTTTTAACGTTATGAGAAGAAGTTTTGGAAGTGAAGACTTGGTGCAAATTAATCATTTGATATGAAAGCATGTCTTTGTGATCTGGTGAATACAAGTAATGATAATTCACCAAATAAATCTCAGAATTATTTTGTTTAAAAAATTTATTCCAAATTCTCAAAACTTTAGCTTTTTTTAATTATTTGGAAGGGTCTTAAAAAGCCATGTGATCAAACCCACTACAAGCCACTAGTGGGGGACAATCTAGCTGCTAGAGCATTTCACCAAGTGCAGAAAACTTGATGCATTTATTTATTTTTTAGTGTGAATTTGAACTTGCTCATTTACAATGTCTTACCACGACGACCATGATGCTCACCGCTAATCTGTAGAAGTATCCATAGTCCAAATACGAATCCCATCATCACTGATATGACTCCTTCCCCGGAAATATGAAATTCATAGAATTTGGCTGTGGGGGCCACATTCCCCAGTATTTTAACGCCATTGCCAAACTCAATCCAAAAGAGGTCCCAAGAGCAGAACTTATCGAGGCTTTTGTTAGTGGAGGTGGGTCAGTGTTTGATTGTGTTGGCAAACTTTTAACCAGAGCATGTCGTTTGGTCGGCAGAAACCACTCTATTTTTTTAATTTTTTTCTTTCCTGATTATTAGTGACTTTGTCTTCCTCTGATAGCAATTTTGTCTTTTAATCTGCAATATTCTGCGGAAAGCTCCCATTTTCTCCAAAAAATCTTTATACAGGACAAAATATGAAACTCTAAAAGACGGCCAATCACAAAAGATAGAGATAACATAGGTTATAGAATTTTGGCCCCTTAATTTTCTTTTGTTATCGTATAGAATATTAAAACCACAAAGGAATTGTGTGCATAATGCTGCTGTGTGCTGGCCCTACTTAGTGACTTGTGATGCAATCTCAACACACACACACACATACATATATGTATGTATGTATGGGGTTAGTGGTGTCTGTACATTCATATTATTCTTTTAATTTAGTTGGGAAATTTAAGGTTTGGAATGATATCATAATCAGCTTGTTTGTAATGAGAGAGCCAAGAGCATGTTCAAAAGTATTTTTTCGTAAAACGAGATAATCTCCTTCACATATTTACCTCGGCTTGTGTAAAAGTACTTCTCTACCGCGTTTCCAAACGGACCCAATAAGGATATGAGAAGTAACATTTTTTCAAAATGCATTTTGAAAAATGACTTTCAGGTGAAATTAGATGATGTGATGTATGTTTAAATAAACGTTGGAGAATTGACTTTTTGAGGAAATTACTTAAAAGACATGAATATCATTAAATACTACACATATATATTATTTTATATATTGTGATAAAATTAGGGGAAAATAAAATGATAAAAAGTGGGACAAAAGAAAATATATGTAAATTAAATACCATTGAAATATAAAATTGTTTGAATTTCTTAATCATATATAGTCATATATCATATTCATTAAATAATACATATTCATATATATATTTTTTCATTACTCTCTTCTTTTAGGCATTCTTGGAGAATATAGTATTAAAATTTTGAGCAAACCACATCTTAAATCCTTCTATCAAACAAAAATATTGGAAGTATGGTGACTTCTTGAAGCCCCATCCTAGTCTTGAGCATTGGTCTAAACTTTTCTTTGTAGGACTTCTGGACAAAGAAATGAGCTTATGTGTGTATCCCCACCAAACACGTTTCACCTCCTCAATTTCCTTGATCCCTCCTTCGTCTAGCTGTAATAGTTTGAATCATGAAATGTGTTATTATTAGAAGCTTAAATTACACGAAACATAAGGAAATAACAGGGCAATTTGAACTCTCAGCAATAACACTGATTCAGATTCAGAAACTATTTGTTCTACGCTCATTCATATTCATGAACTATAACTTCCCGTGTTTTGAAAAGCGAGGACTATTGCCTCGTTGATGGCAAGAACATGATCCCAAACACATTTCAGTGACAATTAACACAAACTTTTAGGCTTTGATCCCCTGCTGTGCCAGTTATTTTGTGACTATAAATAGGAGTTGTGACAGTAACAAGTTCATGTTATTTGTATATTTTTATTTTATTCATAATAGATCCATTTTCATTCCAATACCACGTTGCACTTGAGCACTGCATAAGAACAGTCACAGCAAGGGATCCAAGTCCAAACCTTTCGAATTGTCTGGTTATGAATGAACAGGCAATTAGAATCATTCTTTTTACCTGGGAAGGCAAAAACTTTTATGAAAAAAATGGAAGCAGTCATAACCAGATATTAGTTCCACTCAACGTCACAGGTGCTCATTTTGAAACATTACTGATTTAACAAGACAAAAGACAATATCAAAATCAACAAAGAGCAACATTTGAAACCCTTCAGGTAGTTGTACAAAGAGGAACACTAGGAGACACAGATAATGTCACCTTTAGCTCTCTGATAGATGCAAAAACATATTTGAATAATCATCACAAAGCCTCTCTTGTAGAGTTATATTGCAGGTACTATACAGAGAGAAGACCAAATCTAGCGAATAAGGGGTTGATCAGAAAAGAAGAAAGAAAACTACCTTGACTTGTTGTCACTGCCAGATCTTAAAGAAGCTTTTCCACCACGGCAACTTCGTCCATACTTTGTCCTTGATGCCAATACATCCCACTGGAAGCCACGAATCCAGGACAGGGCCTGTAAGCCTTAATAAGCCACCATCCAAATCCCGGTACTGTAACAATCCCTCCTTGGATCCTCCCTTTGCCATTATACCCTTTCTCGATTTCTTCTCTTCTACATGCCCATCAATCGCTAAAGAAAAATGCATTGAGAAGGCAGTAGACTCAGCATCAGTTAATTTCTTATCATCAATCCAAACATGGGAAGGTCTGTCAGCGGAAAATTTCATTTCCTTTACATATTAAAGTTGAAATGAAGATCATAAACAGGGTCCATACACTCTAATCCTTAAGATACCAAAATAAACGCCCCAAACTGCTGCTTCAAACTTCGGCCAATCACTGGGTATACTTCTCATCGTCCAAACTTTAGTATATACTCGTGTACGAAAAAGATATAATGAATAAGTAAAGCCTGATAATCACTTATCAGGTACCATAGGGGAGAGGGAGTAATGACGAGCGAAATAAAAATTAACTTTTGGTGCTCTGAAGTGGGTAATGGTGTAGTAACTAAAATTGATCTCTCAAGGAAATAGTAAATTACGGAGTCGGTACCTCTGAGGAATCTTTACAGCTTCATCGATGGTAGAATCAGATTGTCACGAACTGGAGATTCCAAGCCAGGCGGAAGCGACAGCCAGCTAAAGGAGAGGAAATGAGTGAAAGAGGAGAAGACGCACAGCAAAATCTGCCACCGAGTAGTACGGCGGTGAAGAAAGTTGAAGAGTGCCGACGGTGGAGGGAAGCACGATTGCGAGAGGAAAAGACGAGCTAAGAGGTGCGTGAAAGAAGAGAAGAGACTGGTGGAAGGTACCTAACGGAAAAGGCGGGCTCCTGCTCATCTGCCAAGTTTTGAGGAGAGACCCAACGGACAAAGGGAACCGACGATGACGACTTGCGAGCTGGAGGAGGTAGATCGGCTCTGTGAGGAAATGAGAGCAAGCAAGAGGAGAAGATCACGATGAGAAGAGGAGCTGAGCGTAGGGGGTGCGCCGATCTTTGAAAAGTTGGAGGCTGATCGAGGTGTGTTTGACAACGGTATATAATCTACAAAAGCCTTCCAAGTTCCAAAGGCACAAATTCCTCCTTCCGCCAAGAAGCCACTTTTTGTCCGCAATGGATTATGTGAGAAAGCATTCCCAAACATCACAAAAAAATCCACCGGGCTTATTGGCCCCAAAATGCATTCTACGGGCCTATATAGCCCAACTAAACACACACCATATCATTTCATGTTTAGGTGCCTTTAGAGATGGAGCTGACACATTACGCTTGGACCCACTTGTTTTCAATTGCTGAGACAAACCTCAATGTCAGGTCAATGTTGGCCTTGGATCTACTTTATTCCGTCCACCGAATGACCGGGTCTGCCTTTAACTATTCATTTTTTAGTATTCTTTGTCAAAAAGTATCTATTGAGTGACTTTGCATGATTGAAAACAGTGTCACAATCGATTAACTGTTTGGTCAAGCCTAATAAAAAACATGACAAGAATATTAAATAATAATAGTAGTGGAATTTGGCTAGAAGTTTTCAAGCTTTAGTCACACTACAATAGAATGCTTGATTAACTTTAACATGAAACAATTATCGTTCCACCGCCCTACCCAACAACATCCCACACAGCATAGAGAAATGGGGATGGGAAGGACGAGTAGGAAACCACTCAATTCTCACTTGATTGCCTATTTCAGAATTTGTTTAATATGGATGTGGAAAAATCCTGATTTTTTAAGTTTGCTAAGTTTTTCTGATCGTGTTAGAAGTGGGTCTATTATTACATGACTATATATGCCCTCACTTCATTTAAAATCATTTCACGGGTCTCAGTTTGAATTTATTTTGCATGAAGTTTTGTTCAATTTTGGTTTTAATCCTTAAAAAATTAGCAATAAATGAAACATGCAGTCCTGCTCATGATGAATTCATCGCTGCTTTATATTACGGTCCCACAGTTGTTGTATGCGCATGGTGAAGTATTCTCGTGTATGATTTACACAGTCGTGAGGTCTAAGGAACTGATGGGATTGAATTTTGCTTTTATTTTGGATATTTAGTCGTGAGATGTTCAACAAATGGCAAGCGCAAAGATGGTGGGCAGAGAACTACAATAAAGTTATGGAACTTTACAACGTTCGAAGGTTTAATCGCCAAGCTTTCCCTCTTCCAACGCCACCAAGATCCGAAGATGAGGTAAGCTCTGAATTTCAATACCTCTGAGGCATTATCATGGTGGATAACTTATTACTAAGAAGGTGCATCCATGTATGGAAGATGAAATCCAATGTAATTTTTTTTTCTGCCCCCAACATGCGAAAGCGGAGTAGCTAAATGGACAAGAAAACGGAAAGTTACATGATTATATAAAAATTATTAGCTCTTAAATACTAAATGTACAGATTTGATTGTAAATTAATGGAATAAAATAATTTAATTAAAATATTGAAGATTGAAATATTGACATATCAAATTTATCTTCTAAAAGTATTATTCACTTGGATATCAATTACATAAATTTATTTTTTAATTAGATTTAATTGACTTTTCAGGAGACTGCATGTAACGTGTTTTTATTTTTGTATAAGCACCTGTAATCTTTGGCCAAAAAACAAAGGATGAGCATCTGTAATATCTATATTTGTTCTAATGCATTGTTGCGATGCTAATTTTAGTCATCGTCTTTAAATTGTTAATAGTTTGCCAGTGTCATTAATTGTTATTAAATATTTCTTGATCATTAAAAGAAAAGGAGGTAAAGATTTATCCATTCGGCCATTCCCCATGTAACTTTTTTAATATGGTCTTTTTCCCTGATGGGTTAAAAACAGAGCTCAAAGATTGAATCAGCGGAAGACAGCCCAGTGACACCTCCACTAACTAAGGAACGTTTACCTCGTAATTTGTACCGTCCTACAGGAATGGGAATGGGATACTCATCCTCTGATTCCTTTGATCATCAGTCAATGCAATCCCGGCATCAGTATGATTTTAATGGTATGAACTCAACTCCTAAAGTTTCCACCATTAGCGCAGCCAAGACAGAAATATCATCAATGGACGCCTCCATGAGAAGTAGCTCATCCAGAGAAGCTGATCGCTCCGGGGATCTTTCAATCAGCAATGCCAGCGATCTGGAAACTGAATGGGTTGAGCAAGATGAACCTGGTGTTTATATTACCATCAGAGCATTAGCCGGTGGCAAAAGGGAGCTCAGAAGAGTCAGATTCAGGTATGCTTACGCTCAATTTTATGGCCTGACATATTCCCTTCTTGGCTATACGGTGGTTGTGGGTAGAAAAGTAGTTGCATCTTGATAGGGCATAATAGTTACATCCATGCTAGTAGCAACTACACTTGCAGTTGGTTGAGTTTGATACCAATAAGCACTTGCAAGATGCAGAACAAGAACATGATATGATACATATATTAAGAAACAACGAGATATAATTTTCAAATATATCTAGAATTATCTTTTCTCATATTTTAACGAGGCTCTGTTTTTGAAATATGAATGCCCCGTAGATTTGATGGTTTTCCGTTGGTTGAAAAAAAAAACAGATTTGATCGTTTCACAGGACAAACCTATGACTATTTCCAAAATTCTAAACAAACGTTGATTTCCATGTAACGTGCAGCCGAGAAAAATTTGGGGAGATGCATGCTAGATTATGGTGGGAAGAGAACCGCGCCAGAATACATGAACAATACTTGTAAGATTAAACCAAGTTGGTGGCTGCTGATGTTATCCAGATTGTGGAGGTGGTACAGCATATTAAATTGTTTCATATCTGCTTTGCTTCACTACTAAGTCTCACTATACGTAATCACATATATCAGAAAGAGGTGCCACTGTCACCTCTCCGTTTCGGGATCTTTCTGGATCACACTTTCAATTGTGTGATGGGATCAGGCTATTCTGTTGCATGCGGGTGAGAAAGTTAACTTATATTAGTTCCTTCTCTAAGATATTGGTGGATCAAAAGAGCATACTTAAGAAGTGTGGTGGGTGTAAATTCTTTAGCTATTCAAATTGGGATTCAAAGAATTAATGAATCTACTCTAGTTGTCTTTTGTCTCCTCTTGTATATCCATCTTCTAGTTGCAGCATGCTTCTTCTTCTTCTTGATTAAGTAAACAAAGTAAATCAACATGTTTCCAGGAGCGGCTTTTTCATCTGCATACTTCATGAGGTCCATGCGGGAACATACATACTCTTTGATAATCCTCTGTTTTTTTCCCTTTGGCTAATAAGTCAATAATGATAATTCAGGGCAATCTGAAGTACTTTTGCACATCTTCTACTGCTTACAACATTTTCAAATACTTTTTAATTTTTGTCTTGTGTTTTGTGTCACATCCCCCCCCCCCCAAAAAAAACATTTGAGATTTTATCTTCTCTCTTCCATGCTTACCTTTTTATCCCACATCATCCTTGCCAACACAGAAGATCTCTTGGTTTTTTTTTTTTTTAATTTTTGGCGTATAATTTCGTGTAGGTCCATTGTCCATGTCTAACCCTGTCCACCAAACTTGAGTTTAGCGGCCCATGTAGTTTTTTGGCATCTAGAAAGGTTGCGCTGATCTTTTCTGCTAATTATAACATTTCTTGAGAAAACTGGGCATTTTGATTTCAAAGCTACCATTTCTCATTTGCTAATCACTTATAATTAATATGTCAATTTAGCTAAAAAAAATTATAAGACGCACTGTGTACAAGTTGTTATTAGTATATTTTATCTCTTTTTTAGGGGATAAAGGTGAAGCAGAAGTACAGGAGCATAAACTCACTTGAATTATAACTAAATGAAATGTTGAATGGGGAAGTAAATCTTTGCAACTGTTTTCATCATATAAATCTGTGAGGTTTTTTGGCCCAAAAGATCTGTGCAAGTTGAGAAATTAGTCAAATTACAAAAGACAAGGAATAAAAAAATTAAGAAAACAAAGAAAAAAATGTGAGGTGTAGAAAAAATCACATGGTTAACATCAGGTTAATATGTCTTCTCTGTTAGCAAAATTAACTAAGGCGATATTTTAAGGGGAATTCAATTTCTGTTATTTTAATAAATCCTAAAAATGGTCAATCACCTTCTGTTGGAGAGGTCAATTTTATATAAGATTGTTAGCATTTCTTAATATGATTTATTATTTTAGTTGTAATATAACAGTGAAGATATTTAAATATAATTATTTCTTAAAAAATAAATTTAATTTTGAAATACATTAGAAGAAAACCAATCATCAATTACATTATCTAAAACATAACCATAATAAGTGCCAAAAAGTTGACTTCAAGAAAATCATTGGGTTGACCCACCCAAAATTGGGTCACTTCAATGTGTTCTCATATAAGAACTTTGAATCACAATCTGAATTTAGTATAAAGGGTTAGTCCCTCGTAATATAATAATGAGATTTGAATCATCATAAGAAAATTGCACATTTAACTCCAATAAGATGATACATACACCTAAAGAAAATCTTAATGACAAATTTACATGTAACCTTCGCAAGAAAGAAACCACCATGCACATATCAAGCATCATTAATCAATAAATGAAGTTTAAAAGATATTGCATTAGATAATCATGTTATGTTAACATTTTTAAAGCCCAGTGTTACACAAACCGACCCTCAATAAGCAGTGTGAGCCTGTAACAACAGAGATTAACGATTACCCATTCTTTTATGAGTAACTGTATCCATGAGACACAAGTCTTTGGAAAAAGGATAAAAAGGAGAAAGAAAAACATACTAGGGCTAGTTTGGGATAGTTTATGATGAAGCCACATGAGATGTGGTTTCAAGAGAAATTAACTTTCTACCTAAAACTGATTTAAAATTGAAACAATTTTTTTCTTTTTCTAGCATGTTTTTAGATTTAAATATTTTAAAACTGACTTTTGAATATATTATTTAAATAAATTTATGTCAAACTTACTTGATGCAAAAGTCCATCTAAATATAAGCCACATAAGATTAGTTGATTTTTACTTAACTTCAGTTTGCAACAAAAAAATAACTAGAATAAAAATCACTTTTACTGTATTAGCGTACCAACGTGAGTACAGAAAAGAAAAGACTTAGAGGAAATATTTGGATTAGCTTATAGAAAGTGATTTTACATTATCTGAGATAAATATGTGGGAAGAGTTTTATCCTGACTTACGTGAAAGTAATTTTAGAAGTGATTATGGGTCCGTTTGGAAACACTTAACTCTCACCCAAAAACACGTTCAACAGTGTTTTTCTCCGAAACGAGATAATCTTCTTCACATATTTACCTTAACTTGCGTAAAAGCACTTTTTTACCGCTTTCCCAAACGGACCCTGTAAGAGGTTGACAAACACTCATTTAAATAAATTATAAACACTTTTACGTAAGTCGAGATAAAATTTCTTCCACACTGTATAAAATCACTTTCATACAAGATAATCCAAAACTTCCAAAAGGTAGGGTTGTGGCCTTGGATCTGATTCACGAATAGAACTGAGATAAATGCCCTTGGGGCAGCCCCCTCGCTAGAATCCTATGCTGTCATATTTACCACAGGACTTAAAGTGAGTGAATGTAAGTGAAGAATTGAAAACAAAGAAACAACCAACCATTCATTTAATAAAGATTCAAGATTAGTAAGGAATTAACTCGTATCAATAAAATAGTTTGAATCTTACTATCGATATAAAGATTTGATTGATGAACGATATGTAAATATTTTTATAAACATTTTGTTATTATCAAAACATACACCGGTTATGATAAACCACTGGGATCTAACTTAAATTTTTTTTGTAAAGAAAAAGAGACAGATAACCCAACCAAGCAAGCAAAACACCAAAGTGAAAGTGATCAAATATGATCCAACTGAATTTAACTCATCAATTTAAATCGGTAAAAAAGAAAAAGAAAAACACCACCAAATGATGTACTGAATCTTCAAGTTGAGTGAGAGTGTGGTCTCCTCAAAAAGATTGCCCGCACGCGCAGTGTTCACTTTTAATCAGTTTCAACTCTCTCTCAAAGTGTGTGGTATGCCATTTCTCATTTATGTTCACCTAAAGCTGTGCAGTAGCACTACTGCAACACCCCAACATGCTGCTTTTAAATTAAAAGTTAAAGGAATAACGTTTTTAAAAATTAAATGCATGTTTAACAGTGTTTTTTTATAAAATGAGATAATCTCATTCATATATTTACCTCAATTTACGTAAAAGTATTTCTCTACCGTTTCTAAATAGGTACAAAAAAAACTCTAACCCCTTTACGTCCACGTAAAACGATACAAGATGCATTACGTATATTTTAGATTATAATTATAAATGATATTAGAAAAATAGTTTTTACTAATAATTTAGACAGTCACTCCATCTCATTACTCACACGTTCAACCAAAAAAACCCCATACTCTCTTTCCAACCTAGCACGCAATGTCCCTCTGTTTTCCCCTTTTTTTCTTTTTCACACGTTCGTCTTCTATCTCTACTTGCTTTCTCTGTAAGTCTATATATACATATATAGTGATGTCTCTCTCAGATTTTGACATTCCCTGCCTCCTCACTGACTATTATATCACTCCTTTTTTTCATTCCTTGAACTAAATTCTCTTCCGCATATTTCTTCTTTCATCTTCTCTCTGTAGATTTGTTTGGTCTTTTTCCTGCGGAATCTCTGCATGCCTCAAACATGAACAGAAGGGAGATATCTATGCGAGATGACTCGCACCCACGGAGCAGAAGGACCCCATCTTTCTCTTCCTCTCTCCTTGACGCCATTTACCGTTCCACCGACCAATCAAAATCAGATCTTGATGAAGATTCA